>VWYP01034190.1:333244-610844 GCA_013400435.1 Pycnonotus jocosus | reverse complement strand
TAAATCATTTTTTTTTTTTGTTTTTTTTTTTTTTTTTTTTTTTTTTTTTTTTTGTGAAGTTATATTTAGATTCTGTTCTTGTTATATTAAGATAACATAATTCAGAATTTCCTTTTTTTTTCCCCAAATAATTTCCATGTTCATAAATTTCCAAGTTGACTTCAGAACTGACCTTCACATTTTTAGGTTGATATTTCCCTTCAGGATTTTTGGTGGAGTTATGGTCTCAGGACTGAGCTTTTAGAAGAAGTTAATGTGAAAAATGGCACAGCACTTTGTGCAGTAAAATACAGACAAGTGATTTTCTGCTTAAAGTTTTTTTTGCAGCTGTCTCAGAGTGAAAATCAAATGTGAGGGTGATTGGTTGTGTGCTGATTAACTTCAACAAGAATTTGCAGCAATTAGTTCTGGTACTATAGAGTCTTGCCTGAGTCATAAAATCTTTTAGGATTTACTGAACATCCTGAACAACTGAGTGAAGATTTACATTACTTTCCTTTACATTATTTTTTCTCTGATAGCAGTTTAATGACAAGTTCTTGTTCATCTGATGACATCGATCAGGAAGAAATCCAGCTTGCTTTGCAGGCTGCCAAAATTGCCACACGAGAGAAGATCAGATCTAGATTTCATGGCAGTAATGATCTTATTCACCGCCTTTTTGTCTGTATCTCAGGTATGAGATTCACTGAATTGTTAAAGTGTTTTTGGTGGGGGGTTTTGGTTTATTTTTTTGGGTTTTTGCACATCAAGTTGTGGTAGAAAGAACTAGAGATGAAGTTTCAGGAAGACTCTGGTTCTGGGGCCTAAATTGCAGTCTGTTTTGGAACGTCCTGTTACCTGTTTGGAACTTACAGAATCAGAGATGCTGACATCTTAGTCCTGTAGTGCTGAAAAATTTGGACTTGTATCAGGTTTGATTTTTCCCTGGTCATGCCCTGTTGTGTTCAAGGAATGAAATTTGACTTAGTAGTTCTGTTTTCGTGTAAAATGAATCTCTCGGTATTTCCTGCCAAAGGATAAAGAAGATGCGTATTGGCTTGCAGGTAGCATGAAAACCAGAATGTAACTTGGCCATTATGGAGAATTAGTTTAATCAGATGTTTAGTTTCCATTCCTAATGTGAGCAAGTGATCCCTTATAAGTAAGTGAGGCCATTACTGGTACTAACGGGCAGATTTAAGTACTTTTTTAAAGGATGGTTTAAAAGTCTAGAAATGATTTACCCATTTTCTCAAACTCTAAGGTGTTGCTGACCAGCTGCAGACAAACTATGCTAGTGATCTGAGAAGTATCTTAAAGACCTTGTTTGAAGTTATGGCAACCAAACCTGAAACAGAAG
The DNA here is from genome assembly GCA_013400435.1 of Pycnonotus jocosus. Classification (NCBI taxonomy): domain Eukaryota; kingdom Metazoa; phylum Chordata; class Aves; order Passeriformes; family Pycnonotidae; genus Pycnonotus; species Pycnonotus jocosus. The sequence continues at coordinate 609,502 of VWYP01034190.1, read as the reverse complement.
ACAAGGAAAAGCAGAAGAAAGGTAAAAGAACTGAACATTTGTTTTCTATAATGGATTTGTGCTGGTAGCCCCATGGGGATCCATTTGACACAAATTCCCCATACATATTGTTGTCTTTTTGACAGAATTCACTGTACAATGATTCACCTGAGTTTAAAAGGAGTCATGGAAACAGACTAAAAAGGATGAAATCATTGTATAGGAACACAGGAGTTTGTCTTAAGACAAATACTAAAGAGTTAATGTCTTCCGAGTTCATCCGCTGTTTCCATATTTCTATATTTCCCAGCAGCACATGGTAGCCCATATAGTTTATAGCCCATAATTTATGCAGGATTTGGACTTCGTAGGTTTATTTTCTCCCCACAGATTTGTTTCACACTGGGTACATTTTAAGTTACCAAAGAACAGACTATAAGATGGAAATGCTCAGTAAGATGCTGAAATCTGTCCTGTCTTAAAGAAATTGTAGATTTTTGCTTCAAGACAGAAAAATACCACACTTCAATTCTAGATAATTAAAGTAATGGAACCAGAACTAGTTCATGAACCAACAAAAGATTTTTTTCCCTCTGTGACCATTTTCATTACTTCTTTTCTAAGTGGTAAGTCTGCTAACTTATCTATGAATAGCCATGTCATTCCAGTAAGGCTGCAAATACCTTTGTCCTTTGTTATCATTAGAACTACCAGCATCTGAAAGTGACCAGAGCTCTTTTGTTTTCTCCTACTTCTGTTCCTCCAGATTGAAAACTTTGTTTCTCTGAGTTTCATTTAAAAGCATTGAGGTTTTTTATGTGAAACACTTAGTTAATCAAGTTAGCAGAAAAAAAATCCTACACTCGAGTCCCAATTCTGCAGTGGGATAATGCACAACATGCATTACAGTCTTCTGCTACTTTTGGTTGAAACTTCCACAACAGTTTTATGGTGGCAGCTTGTCATGATGTGAAAATAGATTGCGTTTTTTTACTGTTAAAAATATGGAGTTAGACAGAATTTCTAGAAAGAGAACACAAGAGCTCCTGAACCTTTAAATAAGAGTAATAAAGAAACTGGAGCTGTAAAGAATTATCACTGGGAAATATATATTAATCAATAGTCCTTGGATGGATGTAATTTCTAATGGATAAACTCTTGCATTAAAAAAGATGGTATTGACAAAAGTAAGCATAAACAAAATAATTGAAAAAAGGAGAGTCTGGGGGTGAAGTTTCTCTTTGATATATGTGATTTGATGTGTGTGATTCACCTTGGGAATCTCTCATTGTTCTCAAAATCTACTTGTATTAAGGATCCAAGTTAAGAGATGGGAGATAAAACTTCTGCACCTAAACTAGCAGAAGAAAGAAGACTGCATGTCCTGTAATAACAGCATCTTTCATTTCTTTTGTCATCCCAAAGAAGAATAGGAAACTTGTAAATCACTGTTTGTGTCAGGGTAGAGAAAAAGCAAGACGTCTAAGAAAGTGCTACTGTGGTCTAATCCCACGAATCCCATGAAAGTTCTGACATGAATCTTTGAAGTGAAAATTGGAAAAATATGAGTACTTTTTGAATTGTTTTACAGTTAATCATGGTTTAAGGAATGCAGCATTGGAAGACTGTGCTTTATGTCAAGAAAGTATATCATCCTCAGAACTTGCAGCAAAAGCCAGAGATGGGGACTTTGAAGGTATTTCCTTTTTTCTAAGAATTAAAATGATACAACACCGATGTATAAAAAAGTTACCATTAAAATGAAAAGTCTTTTAATGTTTGGCTCTGGAAAGTGAGTATAAAATGTTGTCATGCTGTTTTAGAGACAAAGTCAGAAGGTAAACCGAGCATTTTTCTTTCAGATTTTTTCTAACAGCCTCCTGAAACTCTTATCCACAAATTGTCATATTCAGTATGAATTCCTCTGTATCAGTGCAGAAGGGGTCTGTATAGTAAAGGTGTATCTTTAATACAGTGTGTCATGTTACATCTGATGAGTTTCTGAGGGCTATGTGAGATGCAAAGCCCTAAGTAAGATCTCCTCAGCCAAATCCTAAGGGGGTTTTTATATCATTTGCTGCATGTGGATGTGCTGCTTTATCCCAAGGTAGAAGTACCTTTCATATTTTCTTTACTTTAGTCGTTGATCAAGTTATTTTGGCTAATATTTTCACATTCTTAACCATATTATTTTAAAGAGAAGGATAGTTTTAGGTAAGTCTGCTGAGACTCAAATCTCACTGAGTACATGGTATGAATGAAGAAAGCATGTAAGTCTCAAAGTTTTGGTTGAGGTTCAAGGATTCTAAAAGCTCACGAGTTGTTTCTCTTTTATTAATCTGAGCTTCTTTGGAGTTAGTTATGGGCTGAAGTCCTATTATGGCAAACTCAGTATAAAAAATGGATTAAAAGGTACCAGAGTACTTGCAGTCAAAGAACAAGAAAAGAGATATATGAGATGGAGCAAACAAGAAAGCAATCAGCTTTGATCTTCAAGGCTAAGTGGTGGTTTCAGCACACCAGGAGCCCAATTATCAGAGCCATAATGTCTGTGGTCAAGTGAGAAGTACAATACAACCGTCAGCTATGAAACTGTATCTGAGCTTCCCAGAAACTCAAGTGTGCAGCAATTGCCTTGTGCTTTAAAACTTTGATGTATTGGTATGTATTTTTCCATGTACACTACTGTTCTTCCATTGAGAGGTTTGGAATGCAGGATGACAGAGCTGGGTGATAAAGCAGTGTGTGCCTCTGTTTGTATGCAGAGGGTGGTGACGAACAGAAGAGAAATATTGGTTCACGTCATTTGTAATAAAGATCAGAAATCACAGTGGGGAAAAAAGAACTCTTAAGGATTAGATTTTAGAGTAATACTACATATTTATAACTTATTTTGTGCTTATATAAAACCCATGGTTTGCTTGCTTACCCTTCTTCTGAAGCTCTAGGCTAAAGGATCTAATCTATTTAGAACAGCAGGGCTAATTCATGTATAATGCACTGTAGAAATATTATCTCTTCTGGAGGAAGATGATTTCAAGGCAGATAAAGAACTATTCAGTAGTCATTTTAATTGATTTTTCTATTGTGCTGTAATTTAGGATGTCACAGAAGGTGCAGGAAGGAACAAATCTTTAAGCAAAATCCTTACTGTGTATAGGCTATATTGCAAAAGAGTGCGAGATTATTCCTTCTCTACCACTTCAGTTTGTTATCTTGTTTTGGATCGATGCTGATGCTGTCGGTGAATTTGACTTACAGAGCTTGAAAGCCAGTTACTCTGAACTGCAGGATGCTGCATGAGCCTCTCACAGTGGATGTACATTTTGTCACAGCAAAGTCACTTCTCTTCTCTGGCATGTCGCTCAGCTTTTAAGGTTCTTCAGCTTTCATGGCAGCTGCTATTGGCATGGGGAATGTTTCACGTTTGAAGAAGTGAGTTGAGATGTTATTTACTGAAATAGGAGGACAATGGTCTGGGCACTTAGGTGGTGCTATGGCCGATGCAGTAAAGGGGAATCTTTGGAGATACAAAATGCCCTGCAGCACCTGGGCAGTGTGGGTTAATCAGTTATGAACCTGCCCTAAGTGAATGGTAAAAGCAGATATGTGGTATTTATAGCATATGCAGATAACTTAAAACAACCCCCTGCCTGCACCTTTATTCCAGAATAGCAGATGTTTTATGTGTGCCTGCATGGTAGAAAGCAGGTCTTTGTGGGATAACCAAGTCCCTTTTGAATACGTAGACATGGATGCCCGGATGAGCTTGGCTGCCTTGGCTCAATGTTGCCCATGCTAACATATCCTCTAAACTGAGCTAATTAGCAGGTGCTCCTGCAGGTACTCTGCTTTTGGTGTTCACACAGGCTCACTGGGAAGGCTTGGCCATTTCTGCACCCATCTCCTTGCAGGCTTTCTCTGGAGCCTCTCTTGGATTATGTGTAAGTGGTTATGCTGTAAATATCTACTCATACAAGACAATGCAGCTCTTCTGACTGTGTAAACTGAAGAGTGTAGCCTGCTGTTACATTGCTCCATTCCTGATGGGCAGGAATTTTATGTATCCCAAAGAGACAGAGGATGCTGAGGAGTATGGAGATGAGCTCCACCTTCTAAAACACAATAAGTTACAGAAAGTCTACTAAAAAGGACATCTGAAATGGGTCAATATGCTGAATTTACTTTAGAAACACCCCTCATCTCCAATACATGCCAAACCCCTGTCTCTTCAGGTCACAGGTTGTCATTGCTGGCAACACTGTACAGACTTTTTTCTGCTGAGGTATGCAGGGATGGCCAATGGGATACATGGTTTTGCCATCCCTAAGGCATCCAGCATGAGGCATAAACTTCCACCAAGATTTTAACCTCAGCAGCCATGTGCCTTTTCTCCCTTACAACACCTCCCCATCTATCTTGTTTTTGCTGGCCACTGTAGAAGGAACAGCCCCTGAGTTTGGGGTGCAGGTGGAAGATGTCTGGTGGATAAGGCAACTTCTGCTGCTTGAACACTGTTCCCTATTTCTTGAAGTGAGCCTGGTGGCTTTGTCCTTCAGGCCAAATCTGGGCATGGGTCATCAACAGGAGTACAGGAATACACTAGAGTTATCATTGTAAATGGATTCAATGCAAAAACTGAGAGCATTGCATCAAAGTTAATTAATTCCTTTTTTGTACATCAATCCTGTACCTCAGGTCACTCAATTATTTCAACTGAAAGTGAAAACAATTAAAGGAGCACATCAGTAGCTCTTCCCTTCTGCCATTGTGGCAGAGTTTGTATCAAATTGAGAAGGTCCAGCCAACTACCTGCCAGGAAAGCTCTTCCCTATTATTAAATAAATCCCTCTAACTGAATATAGCAAATGTTTTAGATTGTATTCAATCAGTGATATTTTTAAAAAACCAAAATGGAAAGCAAGCCCAGCAACCTGAACAAATAAATGGCCTTAAGATTGTACTGAAGGTTTCAGCCTCTACTCACATTATTAAGATGAATCACTTGTTTTTGTCAGATTTCTCATTCTTATTGTATATAAAACTCACCAGCTGGTCTGGGTCATAAAACAAATATGAATGTTTATTATGAGCCAACTGACATTGGCAAGGGTTTAAGAGTTAAATCCTGTGACCTTCTGAAGGTTGAAATACAATAAACTACAGATTAATTGGCATTCCAAAACGAAAGCATGAGCTTGTAGTCTGTATATTAATCTTTGTCCTAATGCTCTAAGATTATTGTCAATGTAGTATATACATTTATACTTCGTGGATTATTAAAAATTATATATATTTATAGAGAAAGAATGTAAAACAGATTTTATTTTCCTATGGTAGACTATTAATTTATGCAATATTTGATAAGTAATTTTTAAATATAGTAAAGTTTCTTGTCCTGTTTGTATGACGGAGGTGATGGCCAGTGGGGTCCAAAGTTCTATGTATAAACAGAAAGCAAATTGTAGTGGCAGGCTACAATTGGGCAAAAAGGTTGAGCTCTTGGCTGCCAGTGGTGCTTGCTCTGAATTGCAGTAACATCAGACAGGGCCCCTGTGCTGGTAACTTCCATGGAACTGCCTTTCTCCCTGTTCCCTGGTGAGCTACAAACCAGCACAGGAAGAACCTTGCTAGGAAGTTTCTGAGCTGCAGCTTGGACAAACCACTGTTGGATAGAGCTGACTGAGAGTGGCAGCATGGGTCACACAATGTAAAGGAAACCTCTGTGTTTGAAAATATAAGAAAATTGCTCTTCTTTAAACCAGTGTAAATGCATCCCTGATCAGGACAGAGCTGTGTCATTCTTAATATGCAGCTTTAGAAAGACCAAACATTGGGAAAGTAGAAGTTTGGTGTCTTTCTGCCATTTATACATCTGGCATCATGTTTCTAGCCCTAACAGAAAACTTGCTTTGTATTTGCTAGCAGGTTCCCATGTATATATGTAGGTGTATACACACACAGAGTAACTTCTTAACTTTTTTGGCTTCAAAATTATTGCTTTTTTATGTCTTCATTTATTAGACTGTTAATGGGATAAAGCATAAATGTATCCCTGTTCACTGTATTTGGGAGCATTACATTTATCCTTGTGAGCTTGATGATTTTAATACTAAAATTAGGCAAATCTGAGTTTTACCATACATGTATTTTGGGGTAACTTATTACTCAGGAGAATTGATCTGTTACGACTGAGGGAAATACGAGTATTTTTTAATTATCCGTTTAATGAAGTTAAAGGCGGGCTAAGAAAGTGAGTTACACTTCTTGTCGAAGAATAAGCATGAGATATCTACAAATCAGGTTTTTCTCAAGGAAGACCAGCAAGCATTATGATGCTGTTGGTGCTCTATGAAAATGTTTACTGTAGCATCTCAGCTCTCTCTGCAGCCATAGGTGCATTTTCACTCCTGATCCCTCTAGAATCTGTACAGAGCTGCCTTGCTTGCTACCACCTCCTTAAAACTGCAGACATAATGGATTTGCTGTGGCTGCCAGTACAAGTACCTATTTGTGCCAAGTAGTGTTAGCATCTGTTTGCTTCACAGCACACACTATTTCTCCCTGATCCCTTGCCATCCCACCCACTCCTGTCTAGTCCCAGGCCCTGACTGCTCTCTAACCAGCAGCACAAGCACAGCTCAGTTCAGAGTTCTGAGGCTCAAGCTATTGTTCTTGTTGCAGTAAGAAGTCACTGGGTCAGAAAAACCCACTCATGCTCCTGTATGTGCAGAATCTAATCACCATGGCTCTAGATATAGCTGTCAGCCCTAGATGAATGCTTCAGTTTTTCTTTTGTGGTCTATGTGCCTGTGGTCACTCTGTTATAGTGATGACCAGCAACACCTTGTAAATGAAAGAAGTTAAATGGTTGCACAGTTCAGTGGCCAGACATGTTCTGACCACATAACTTTCCACTTTTTTCAGTAGCTCTGCTTAACACTGTGTGAGAGAGGAATCTAGCATCAAATTTCCATATGGAGGCAATGTTTTATAATCAACTGAACATACTTAATCATGCATGTAGAATTACAAGATTCTTACAGGTTTTAGATTGTAGTGCAATAATTGGATCTGACTTAGGTTTTAAGAACTTGCTCAAAGCCTTTTCCCTTCTTAAAGACTATTCCTCTTTGTTGTCGCTGTGTGGAATTTGTTGAAGCTTCCTTGCAGTACTTATGGGAAAACATCCCCTAAATACTTTAAAGAACAGGCTTATTCAACTCTTAAACACTGTATCTGGGTTTGATTAGGTTTGAAACTTTTTGTCTAATAAATATGTGTTTTGAGTGTTCTGGTATGTTTTATGTAGATCTAAATTATCAACTTTTTTTCTATTTTATAATGATTGGTAGGTCTTACAGAGAATATTCCTACTAAGGTTCTATGGAAGATCCAAGTCTCTGCTCTGTCTGATTTAAAGTAAAGATTTGACCCATATCTCAATGGAAACCAGTATTTCTATGAGAGTTGCTCCATTTTATATAAGTAATTATTTTGCCCAAAGAGCCAGTTGCTGATCACGTACCTGGACAGAATGGACACAGAATGACATAATTCGTGACATCCTCTGCCTGTTGAATCAGGCAGAGCAGAGGCTTGAGCCCAAGTTTGCAAAGCTCTGTGTCTTGGTGACAGCTTTCTAGATTTGCACAGAAATTCCATCCTAAGAAAGCGATTTGACCAGAACTGAAGCTAAGAAGTCTGTACCTCCTTTCTCCCTCACCCTCAAAATTTTCTTCAAATTATATTAAGCATAAAATTTCTTTCTTGGAAAAATTTCAAGCTGGCTGTGTAATCAGCACTGAATCTACTGAACAAGAACAAAGATTACTTTGTATTCCAATAGGCAATTAAAATTGCCTATTAGAAATCTTACATCAAAGTCAGAGATTGCCCACAATGACATGCGGAAAATCAGGTGTGATGAGGGACAAAAAAGGTTCATTTTACTGTGGCAATTGAAGTGAGGGGGTAAAGTCAAGTCACCTTAGTTTTCTACTTTCTGTGCTTAAAACGGTGAGCATTTACAATCCTGCTTTCATCAGAAGAGCTCCAGCAAGTCCCTCTGACCCTTTTTTCAGCTGTGAGGGTAATGTGCTGTGACGGCTGCAGCGGTGTCAGTTCCACAGGCTGCTGTAGGAGCAGCCCTCTGCAGGTTAGTTTGGTAAGAAGTGTAATCAGGGTTATTTTGCATGATGTGCTCTGAAATCTAACACACATTAATGCAGGAGAAACTTTCAGCTGGCGTTCTGCATTAGGAATACTTGATAAAAACAAAAGATGCAGACGGGGTGTTTTCTCTGAATTGTCTGACTGTAACAAACACCACCACAAGCTTAGGGTTTCACAGCTGCTCTTCAACAGGGAGTTGTGGTGTGCATGTTTCTGACTGGTTTTCTACCAGAGTGTAGGTTTGCTAGCTTAGGCCTTCTGCAAGCTCCAACAAGTTTTGGGGTTGGTTTCTCTCTCTGCATTGGTCTCTTATGTCTCAGCACCACAGAAAAAACTTAAACTTTGTGGGCTAATGTTTCAGTCAGCACAGCTGATGGATTGAGTCCATGGTCTCTTCCTGTTCTGTTCTGAGACAGACAGATGATCTTACTGGTTTTCTAAGATTAGATGGGACTGCATTAGGTTTAATGCACATATTTAAACCAAATTAATTAATGTGTTCTTTTTGACAGTTTACAGTGTCCGTGATGTTTTTCGTCCATGATTATGGTTTTCTTAAAGCTCCGGCATCTAGGATTTATCTGACTTTTAACTTTTGGAGCAGAAAATGTTTTTAGCTAATGAGATAGCATAAAAATGTAAAGGTGAATGCTAAAAGCTACAGAATAAATAAAAAGACTGTAAAACTTCATGATTTGTGAGAAATTGTAATGCAAGATGTTTGAATAGTTAAGAGCCTTTTTCAGTCTTAACACTTTTTAATTTTATCTTGTGCCTTTTCCTTTCTCTAAACTTGTTTCTTATTCATTTAAATACTTGTTTCTCTTCATTTCTCTGCCTTTTTTTCTGTGCATGCTTTTAATGTTTTCTTCTAAAATTTATATCTGTAGTCTGTCTCATTAATCCCTTCCTTCCCTTCCTCCTCCTCTTTGATGTTTGTGCTGTGGACTTCATCCATTTCCCAGCAGACTTCTCCAAACTCTCATTGCATGATAAAGCACTGGGCCAATTAGCCCAGGAACAAGGTTTTCCCTCCCTTCCTTGTCTAAATCCCCGAAGCACAGGCAGATAATGCTTTAGAGACTGGATGTTGCTATTTGCTGCAGCATGCAGAGCTAATGGAGCGGTGTAGCCTGGAGAAGGACTGTAACATAAAAAGCCTGTGGATGCTGTGCTGCTGCCCCGCTTCCAGCACATCTTCAGGCTCCTGCTCGGGGTTTAATTCCTGTAACGCGCTCTCTGCGCTTTGCATTGAAGCTTTATCCCCTCATGAGAGGGCTCTTCAGAGAGTATTTCAAAAGCCTGTTCTATAAAAAGCCCAGTGACTCAATCGTTTGTGTGTAAGTCAGAGAGGCTGCTCCCGAGGTTGAGCACGATGAGGCTGGGAAAGGAAACCAAGGGGTGGGATCCTGTTGCCACCAGGGCTTGTATGGGCTTGGAGAGACCAAATCATCAGGACTTCATCCTTCCTCCTAGGATGAGCACTTCGGCTCCAGTCCAGGACTGCGTTTTATTTCTAAGTGCTCAGTCTCACAACTCTGTGTTTGTAGTCAGTGTAAGGCCATTCTCAGTCAGCTGGAAGGAAAGGCATTGGAGTAGTGGCCCAAAGTTCCCTATTTCAAATGTTACATCAGTGCTGCACCACTATGATTTTCTGCAAGACATCCCTCTCCTGATTTCTCCCCACACACTGACTGTAGCTGGGTGATGAGGATTAAAGCAATTACAGTTGTACAGCATTTTGACTGGTAAAAGCTGTTACATAACCAAGTGTTACTATTTGGGGGTGTGCTGCAGTGCAGCAGATCTTGGTTCGAGCAGTTGGGATGTTGGGAGGGCAAAAAAACCCTGAGGCATCAGGGCACGGGGCTGGCTGTGCACGCCTGCTGGTGAGTCACTGTCTGGGGAAAATGTGCCCTTTAGCCACCCTAGTGACTCGTGAATCAGCTGAAGTGACACCAGTGTGGGGGCAGAGAGAGTCCCTCTGCTGTGGGAGAGTGTTCTGTGGAGAGGGCTGTACTGTTTCTGTACATTGCCAGTAAGTTGTGAATTAATTTTTACAAAAACAAAGTTTTCAGATTAATTCGTCTGTCAGTCAAGTGATTCTGTAACTGTGAATTACGGATTATATGATTATTATTAGTTTAAGGCCATTATTTATCAAAATTTGCTGGGTGAGTTTGGTTTTTTGTTATTTGTTTTTTGGGGGGGTTGTTTGTTTGGGGGGTTTTTTTGGGTTTGGGTTGGGGTTTTTTGCAGTTACTCTTTCTATTTAGCATGGAGGCAAATTCATGTAAGATCAATTAAAAACTAATGTTTTCAGCATTGCACTTCAAGGGCAACAACAGAAAAATACAGAGGGAGGAAAAGAAAAAACAACTGTCTTCCCCACCCAAAAACAAAGTAAACAGAAAAAGCCCCTCAAAGAAACCCAGACCAAAAATTAAACAGCTGATAAGAAAGCTGCTTTCTTTTGATGAGTTCCAGAGTCTTTGTGTTGGCTTATAATGTGTGTGGCCTACCTGTGATCTGAGGGAAGGAGTGATGATGGCTCCAGCTGCTGCAGAAGTGACACATCACTTTGGGGTGCTGCAGACGGTACAGAAAGGGCCTGTGCTTTGTGGCTTTTCTGTGAATATTAAAATCATTAACTATCTGAACCTGGTAGCCCCCACTGCCATGCAGTTGATGAAGCATCAGTATCAAATTGAGCATCTGACCAAGCCTGCTTCCACCTGATCTGCAGATGGAGACATGGTGGCACAGAGATTGAATAACTTCCTAAACTTTGCTGTCTTCAAAATGAGTGAGAATCAATGGATAGTTAAATCCCTGAAAACATAATCTACATAGAGACAAGTTTTAAACAGGAACATTATTATTGGTTTATATTTTTGCTTTTTATTTTGTATATATATGATAACCCAAGGGGCCTCCTGGATGGAGAACACAGGGATGCTCCATCAGGCTTGACGTGGTTCAGATCAGAGAAAGTGATAAAAAGTTCTCAAAGTCTACATCATAAACTGGTATTAGGGTAAGTTTCACTGGGCCAAATACATGCAGTGTCTAGGGAGATTGCGGAAAAGGAGAAGTGGAAAGAAAAATCTCTTGGCTCCACTGTTACTAATGTTTGACTTAAGCTGGCAGTCCTACATCTCCCTGCTGCTGAAGGGAACCCTGCCTTTGAACCAGGAATTAGTAGCCTTGAGTCCCCATAGAACATTTTCTGGTGAACTGTTCTTAGGGAGGAGGTGAAGGCCTCTGTGTGCAATCTCCTTTTTCCACCACATCGGTCATTTCTCTGCACATCAACTTCTGGATTTGGTTACTGGCCCTGTAGGTGTAACCTTTATCAGACTGATGTGCTCATTAAGTGAAGGATAGCTTCTTTAAGATAGTTCAACCTCTAAAATAGTTTAGAGAAGCCTATAAAAGCTGAGTCAAATTCTAAGTTCTTTTTGGTTTTATTAATCTGCCTTTTCAGCAGTTTCTTACATTGAATGCTGTATTCTTTGCACTTTTAATTTGACAAATGTTGCAATGTGACAAACACATGAAAACTGGTCATAGTTATGTTGGAACAAAACAGTGGATTTTTCATTTAATTATCTTTCTGCCTGTAGCTATAGCCCTCTTAACCTCTGCATTAACTGCACCATATATTTTGTTGTTTGATAGTATGCTCCTTGAGGCAGGGATCTTGCTTGTCAGGTTTATAAATCAGCAATTGCATGGCTTGCAAACTGTAAATAATACTTAGGAAGAAGCTGCATACAGAGAACTTGGATAAATACACCCAGCAGTTCATGTTCACTGTGTCCATGGATTCCTTCTGGATAGAACTTGCTTTGCACTCATTAGATTTTTATCAACTTAATTAAGCAGTCAGCTTCATAATTTCTACACTTGTAACTCCAGACTCTTTGAGGTCATGTCAGCCTGTTGTGAGCAGAAACAGCTCAACAGAAGGGAGCCTGATACCTTCTGCCTTGCCAAAACCAAATCATTTCTCTGCTTGTCTTTTATGGGAGGTTGGAGAGCTCACAGGAGACATAAACAACTGAAACATGCTGTTCGTGGAAATGGGCAAGTTCTTTCTCTGCGAAGACTTGTACACTTGATTTTGTGGTTTTGCTGTAGTTACTGGTGACTTCCAGTAAGAGTCCTAATAATTTAGCAGATGGTAATCAGGCTTCAAGTTTATTACCTGTATAGTTGCTTCCCTAATTGCAGAAAGCAGTTGGCCTTTCTGGAGGGAAGGCTGAAGAGGCTGGGAATAATCTCAGCCCTAAGCTTGTTTTGATGGTAGATGGCACTGACAAAAACACCTATGATCCAGCTCTGCTTTAATAATCTCTTGTCTTCTTACTTTATTTTGCTTATCTCATTTTCCCGGGCACTTGCATTTGACTAAGATAGATTTTATTTTGAGTCCAAAGCTGTCATGGGCCATTTAAATGCCTGACGTGCTCTGCCCAAAGCTGGGTGCCTGGCAGAGAAGAAGGGAGTTGAGCCCTCCTGGGCATCCTGAATTCACTCAGCTACTGTTTGCAAAGCACTTGGTGAAATGCAAGTTATTTCTGTTATATTTTATCCTGCTGCTGCTGTTATATTTTATGCTCCCTACTTCCTTGAGGATCTGGTAATCACATGTTTAGTTTTACTCTCTTTTGATTTATGTTCTCTTTTGTTGCTGTGTTTCTGACAGATCCTCCTGACTGGGTTCCAGATGAAGTCTGCAGCTATTGCACTGCATGCAAGGCTCCTTTCACGGTCATTCGCAGGAAGCACCACTGTCGGAGCTGTGGCAAGGTAATGACTCAGTCAGACATGTGAGGAGCTACCCACCAAAGAGAGCAGCAAATTCATGTGTACCACAGAACCCAGCTGCACAGCAAAATGTGCACATTTAGCTAGGGTTCTCAATTCACAGGTGCTTTTGTGTGCCTGGGCTGCCAGTTCTCAGCTTATAAACATAAGAGTTGGGGAGGGGTTTGACTTTTATACAGCAATAAGCTGTATAAAGCTAAAGGCAGAATTCCCTGTTGAGATTCTAGAACACTCCCCACCCCAACACAGAGTCACTCTGGACTACTGCTGTAAGCTCTAATGAGCCAGGGCAGGCTGCACTGCCAGGGGTGATGCACACACAGCTCAGCTGCAGGGACAGTGTGTTCCTTTGCTTTCTTTCCAAACCTTTGCAGGATCACTCTGGTGTGTAGGGCTGCTGCTTGGCAAGTTTGTGGGGGCGGGAGAGGGAGTGAGGGAGAAAAAAGCAGTCATGTACCACAGGAAGCCAGAAATCTGCAATCCCATTTCACTGTCTGGCTGGTGTACAAGTTAGGAAGAGGGTAGAGAAGCTGCTTTCATAACCATGTAGTGGACTTGCAGGAGTTTGAAATTCAGAGATATTCACAAATATTCCCCTAGTCTTTCTTTAAAACCAAGGGAGGGATGCTTCTTTGCACCTCTGATGGAGCTGCTTTCCTCATGACCTGCAGAGGTGGACAGGTCAGCCTTGGCTACTGTCAGTGCTGGGCACCCTCACCAGAGGGACTGAGCCTGGCCAGATAAACTGGTCACTGGGTAGGGATTGCCTGCTGGGGCCCTTCACTAGCTGGGCTGAGGATGGTGCTGCTGCCAGCTCATACAGTGTTCTCTCCCCTCCCTTGAAATCAATTTTGTCCCATCCTGTTCTGCAGAGGAACTGAAGAGAAATTTCCCTCTTGTTTTTCAGATCTTCTGTTCCCGCTGTTCCTCCCACTCTGCTCCATTACCTCGTTATGGCCAGATGAAGCCTGTCCGTGTTTGCACTCACTGTTACATGTTCCATGTCACTCCTTTCTATAGTGACAGAGCTGGTATCTGACATATTAAACTACTGGTTTGTCTTCTGGAGTCTTACATGGACTGATATATTTGACCTACGCCAAGAATTAACTTGAAAGAGGGACCCAGTGAGGGCATGTAGGCTTTGACATCCATTATTATAAATTTTGTACAGTTTTTATTGCATTTTACTAAGCTGCTAAAGGGAACTACGAAGCGTCTGTAGCTCTAAGGCTACAGTACAGTCTTCCATAAATTTATAACATTAATGTTACGATGCCATATGCAGAACAAATGCACTGTGTGGAAGGAAATAGGGCTCAGAGAATTGAACAGGCATTGCTGCTTATCTTACGTGCTAGGAACAGAGTAGCCAGTTAATTAGTCCATCCCCAGCAGATCAGTCCCAAAGCTCAGACACTCCTGTGCCCACTGGAATCCCAGCATGGCTGTGGGCATCAGCATTGTCCCACCTGCTGCCGTTTAACTTCCCCATTTCTAGATTTTTGCTACCTATGCTAGGATTAATAAAAGCAAATCTATTTCAAATCTGTATTCAATATTTACAAAGGCAAATTTTTCAGTGAATCCCATAGGAAGCACTGAAGGCCCTAAAACAGTGTATTTCTGTTGCCTTTCATTTACCAAGTAGAGCAATAACTCAAAGTTGTCTTCTAAAAATTTTTACAACTTCCAGTTACATAGTTTGGAGTTTTGGAAGTATTTATAATCTGAATCACTTATGCTAAATCTTGTTAATAAAAGTCTAACACAGAGGTTTGGTTTCTATAACAGCATTTAAAACTTAACAAACTTCAGAGCAAGTGGTTACCAAATAAATGAATTCATATTAAAATAGATATTTTTGACAGTTTGGCAGCAAAATTTAGTAAATATTTAGCAAAATATTCCTCCCATACTGAGATTTTTTAAAAGGCAAATATGTATTGAGATATCCAAAAGGTCTTACAGAATGGTCAGCCAGAGAAGGGTACTTGTTGTCCACATTTGGCAGAGTAACCATGTAAAATAGTGCATACTGGTACTTCACTCATGCTAACAACTCAGAAGACATTTGTATTTATTTGAAACACCAGGGAATAATTCTTATCTCCACTCAGAGAGGAAAGAAATAAGACTCGCATGGATTCATGCTATGATCTTGCACGAACTATTTGCAGTAAGAGCTCCCCGAGCGCTGAGGTTTCAAAGGCATTTGGACCTGCTTTGAGTTGGCCACATGAAAAGCAAGACAGTGTGTGCTGTGGTTACAGAGGAAACGAGATCAAGAGCTCTTTGCTGTGCCCCTTTCCTGACTCGTGGTGTTACACACTGTGTTTCAAAGTGATAAATACAAAAATGGATGAGGAAGTTGTTTGCGGTATCACACTCGAGAAAGGTCGTCACTCAGAATGATAAGGCAAAACTGGCCAGTGTTAATTTTTTTTTAATATTTTATTTATTCTTTGGGAAACATTCCCTTTGCTCAGTGGTTTACTGTTCAGTGTTAATGAGCCATATAAGGGTGCTGCAGTTTGGCACTACTGTCATTTTGATTCAGATGAAACAGCTTCACTTAGTTTATGTGTAATGCACAAGCCTTATGATGCTGTTTGTAGACAATGTCAGCTCTGATGTGTTATCCTCACTTATTTATATTTTTTACTATTATTACTTCCCTGAAATCCTTCTCATTAAATCCTTGGGTTGGAGTGTCTGCATTCACCAGTTTGGAAAGGCATGGGGTTGGGTGATTGGTGGGAGATGGGTGATGTGGTGCAAGCAATGATACTTATTCAGGCTTAAATCTCAGGCTTCACATTGCAATGATTATTGCAGTTTTATTTTTAGGAAAAAAAGAAACAGAAAAAACACACAAGAAATTTAATGCTTCTTTTATAGGATAAAAAAATTGCAACAAACTTCAATTGTGAAATAAATATGCACAAAAAGTTGCTTCTGTGGAAAAAAATCTTATTTAATGCACTGAATATTTATTTAAGCTTGTTTTTATTTTGTAAATGCTGTAATTCAGAATCATTTCCATAAATATGATATTTAAAGATCTCAGACACTATAGTTTCTTATGTAAATACAGACTCCTATTTCTCTTACTGAAAAGCACAATGACTATATCAATACTAATATACATTTGCCTCAAGGAAGACTTTCATCTTGTAACCTCTTCAGATAATTAAAGTGTCAGGACTTTCTACTTCCATGTGCTGGATTGCTCTTTCATTTTGGGGTCTGCTTAGATGGAGTGACAGCTGCCATCCTGTCAAACAAACTGGCCTTAACCCTTTCTCACTTTGCAAATAACACAAAAGAAATTAGTTTAAATTTTAAAATGGAAGTCACTCATACAGTGAAGGGGTGGTAAATCAAAGCTGGAATACCAGCCTGTCGCTTAGCATTGCCTTGTGCTATCTCTTGCCACCAGCTGAAAATCTCCCTTCCCAAAATATCTTGTGTCAATGGCCACTTCACACATCAGGCATGTTTGATCTGCCTGTGTCACATCTGAATAATCTTTCCTGTGGGGGATACAAATCTGCAATGAAAACAGCACTCTTGGATCTCCATGCACAGTTATCCTTAGGAAGCATAAATGCCCAGTGCTGCTTTGTTCTGCCTTCTGTATGAGATACAGCTGTTAAAGGTTTTATGAGAATTAATTTTCATTTCCAGAGGATTTAATGCTGCATGCCTTTGGGATGCCATTTCACTGAACAGAAAACATGTTACAACTCCATGACCTTAGGATCTCGGCTTCAGTGGAGCAGCAATGGGGAAACTTTGTGGGAAACTTGCACACAAATGTAAGATTGCATTTGAATTAACGTGCTTAATGCTTATGGGCAAATAATGCTGCCTTTGGGTGTGTATAAATAAGTGAACGGTAGAAATTTATCATAAAGGGACTTTTTAATCAAAAAGGGGATTTCTCCAGAATACAACATGTTCCACAGCAGTTTTCCTATTGGGGGTATCAGAGTGGGAGTGAAGAGGATAATAAGGTAAGAGCAGCATTGGCAAAGGCTGCAATAATTCACCTGGTGCTGGACTCTCCTGTGTGGCAGTTCCCTTCTGAATCATGGCTGTTTCCAGGGGGAAAAAAAATAATTACAGTAAACTCTGGAGTGATCCTTTCTAGGTCTGTACAAATTGTAGTGTTTCCAGCTCTCTCTGGGTTTGTTAAAGCAGGTGGATATCAAGGGTTCCTCTGCAGTGAAAGGAACTTCAGTAAAATACCTCTGCTTCCAGAGAATAGCCCTGACCAGAACATTCAAACAGACTGAAAAGCTGTCAGAACACCCTGGTCAGAGGGAACCTGGATGGAAGTGATGGTGAGGAGTGACCTTTGTGTGCATTGTCTGAGCTGAAAGGAAGGAGGAGGGAAACAGGCCGTGTATGCTTGTGCCTCTACTCTGGTCAGGAGATGGGAGAGGTGGGCTGTGGGAGCAGGAGATTGACTGCCAGGGGGACTCAACCACAGCCCATCACAGCCCTGCCTGGAGCTGGAGCAGCCAGCTCTCAGTGCCTCGCTGAACTCTCAGTTCATGCAAAGCCAAAGCTGCTGGGGCTGCATCCGCTGGTTTCCGTGGCAACCCCAGATAGCATCTCTCTGCCAGTGCCAAGACTGCAGCACTGTTCCTGCACAGGCAGGCATGGAGGCTCCTGCTTTCTGCTTCGTCAGAGGGATTGTGATGGCTCAAACATCTTCATTTGCAACCAACGTTTGTACTGTAGTCAAAAGCTTACTGTGAACTCTGTTTTCTAATGACAGCATTTCACTGAATTATGCTTTATATTGCTTGCCTGGAAGAAATCATCTCTGTAGGCATCCTTTTGACTTCTTTTGGGGGACATTTAGCTCTTTTTCCTTCTCCTCTTTCACTATTTACCCCACCCCAGTACTCAGCTTTCAGTTTCTGCTATGTATAAGCTAGACTTACTCTGTGGCCTCTGTAGATATCTTAACACACAGTGAAATATTAAGACAACTGAAGGAGCTTTCATGTTATTGCTCCCTGATCTTGCTCTTCAAGTTCCCAGGCACAGGCTTGTTTCAAACCACTTGGTATCCTTGTAGCTGCACTAGCATCTTGCCACACAGGTCCTTCCTGGCTGTCTGAGGTGCCATGGGTCTTGCACCAAGGTGTTTAAAGTTCTGCAGTATTCCTTTACTTTGTGGTGCAGAAAGTATCTTTGTGGTTTAGAAAGGATAGATCCTAATTCTCAGGTTTTAATAGCTGTTAGTAAATTATAGATATTGCCATTTGGCTCTTTTTTCCTTTGCTCTTAAACCAAAAAGTGGTAAAATAATAGGCCAAAAGGATGAAGAGGAGAGGACTTCTTAAAGCAGCTCAGGAAGTGTGAAGATGATGTTTTAATGAAGTAATTGGTCTCTTTGAAAACAAGCTGTAACTGCATGTGCTAAGAATGCTGGGGCTCATGCATAAAACAAACTGGGCAATTAGTCTTTCATGGACTCATTTCATTTCTTGTTTTCAGTAAACATGAAGGCTCTGAAGTGTAAAGAACGATTTTCCCTCATGTTTCACTCAAAGGTATGAAGCTGATTTTTCTTCTCAGTTTTTCTCTGCAAACAGCTAGCCACCAGCTTGTTGGGGCTCTGACTGAACTTGTCTGCAAAAGGGGAAATCCTGTGTCCAAAGCAGCCAACAGTGAGGCCTCTCAGCCTCCCACCCCTGAGCAGCAGTGAGAGGTGCCTGTTGGCACAAGCGGCTGCAGAGGGGCTGTTGCTCGTCCAGCTGCTGGGTGATGCTCCCATCTGCTCTTTCTCAGGGGCATGAGATGTCTGACACAGCCCAGGATGCGAGGGACCACTGTGCCTGGGAATGGCAGAAACAGCAAGCACTGAGCTGGACCTACCTCACATAATACAGAGATTTTATTTTCTGAAAATAATCCCAGGCAAGGCACCCTCACCACTTAAGCAAGCACTTAAACTCATGTCTTACTCTAGAAAGTCTTTTGTATTTCTGCATTTTTACATAGTTCTTCACAGGGCAATAAAATGTTGGTCACTGCCATGACTTATTCACTGAGTTAAAAATAAAAGAGCAGCAGAGAGGGTGTTTGAGGTGACTGCTTTCCCCATAATATTTCAGTAAGGGTCAGCTTTCAGGGTTTTAGCTGGAATTATGCTGTGGTTCCAATGGGCTTGTCAGTACAGTGGAAGATGATGATAGGAAGTAGCCCTGAATGGCATTTGTACTGGTTAACCTCTCTGATGATATTGTGTAAGACATGTTAAAAATAACTATCTTTCATAAAAGGTGTGTCTGAAAATGATGCACAAATGCATTAGCCTTTTTGGACAATTTGAGGAATCCCAGGACTGGGCCAATGGCTCTGCATGGATTGTTCCTGTCAGATCCTTGGTCACGAGATGGCACCTGTCAGGTATGCTAAGAGCAGTGAGATTATCCTGGCTTTATTACCAAAGGATCTGTGCCATGCCATCTTCTTCTGTGTTTGGGGAGCCTGTGACATCAAATTTTGAGGCACTTGATAATTATTTTTTCTGGTGAAGATAATTTGTGATTGCTGCTTCACTAACAGCTTTTCTGTTTATTATGCAGCAGTAAAGCCCGCTGGTTTTGGGTTGTTTTGGTTTCTTAAATTGATTTCACTTTCTTTGGCTTATCTGCAGAAAGCTGGAGATTAATAATTGAACATATAAACAGAAAAATAATCACTTCAAGTTCATAAATATATTTAAAAGAAACTACTCCATGATGCTCTCAAATACTGGGAAATTATACAGTAAAAACTGAACTCCAAGTAGCCCAAAAGTCCTGGGTGTCCATCTCTGAACCATCTGCTTTTGTTTAGGAGGACATGTCGCTGCTGGAAAGCTACAAGTTTTTGGGGACCAAAGCTTAAAGTTTTGAGCCAGTGATTGTAACTTCTTTGTCTGTTGCTCACTCTTCCTTAATTTAAAAAAAAAGAAAAAAAAAAGAAAAAAAAAGGAAATTGCTATACTTCCCACGTAAAGAAGCTCTGTTCAAAGAAGAAAATTCAGCTAATTTGGTCCAAGTGTCTTGGAACAAAATATAAAGCTATCACTAATTAATTCAGTGATCTCTTTTATACCCTCTCATTGCCATGTCTTTTAGAGTTTCTTTCAGGACAGAGCATCAGCCTGACTTGGAGAACAAAGCAGGAAAACCTTGTACACCTGACAGGTGTTCTCTGTCATGTTTGTTCCTCACATTCTGCTTTCTGCCCTTTCTCTTGTTTTTTTCTCTTTAAAGGAATGATATTAGAGTTAGACTGTAAACTGAGTCTCAGGGAAAATGTTTCCATATTTTTTTCCTGTAGAAAAAAAAAAGAATATGGCTGTGTCTAGTGTCTGTCTCAAAAAGATGCTTTGTGAAAACCAGATCATGCAGACTTGAATCCAGATGCTGCCTGCACACAACTTTTTACTTACACTGGAACAAGAACAAAGTAAAGCAGCAGTAAAGAATCCAAAATTCAGGCTGGTGTAGAGTGTGAAAGCTTAAGGGTATCTTGAATGCTCACTGAAAGTACCCAACACAAGTGCCAGCCTCTGCCACTGCCAGGCGTGAGGCCGCAGGTGGTGCAGCCCTGAGCTGGGGGCCTGGGACCTGTCCAGGCTGGAGGGAGAAGCCAAGGAGCTGACAGCTCAAGGGACACTGCCCCAAGGTGGTTTTTTTCACAGGCTGTTTTGCTAAAAGCAACTCCCAAGAGAAATGTAAGGCATTGTCTTACCTACTGGACTGAGGGTATTTTCAAAGAGCTTGGAGAAAAACCCATTGGGTGTCCTACTTCTCTCTTCCCACTGTTCCTTGGCAGGTGGAGGGGACAGAGAGACTGTTGTCTTTTTGCTTGTTGATTATCTTTTTACATGTATTTTCTGCTTGCTTGCTGCAGTAAGAAATGAAAAAGTGTGCACTTCTTGAAAATCTTTAATTCCTATTCACACAACAAATAATTCTCGTTGTGTGTTCTAATTGCAGAGTGCAAATAACTGCCAATCATTAAATAATATGAGGTTGTTTTTAAACAGAAAAATCATTAACCCCAAATCAAGTAATTATAAAAGCACTTCCTCTGAGAACAAACAGTTCAGAAGCTGCTGAGAATGCCAGTGCCATGTGATAAAACCCTCTGCCCCTTGTGCTGCTCCTGGAGCCTTTCCAGTGCCTTCCCAAGGTTCAGATGTTGTCACAGCATTAGGTGCCAGAGGGAGTCTGTTCTTGCCAAATCGTATCTTGGCTGCTCTGTGCTCTTGTGCTGCTGGTGTTCAGCTCTGTCAGCCTCTGCAGGGTTGCATTTATTTGTGATATTTATAAAACAGATTAAGCACCTGGCACAAAGGAGGATGGAAGTGAATGGGGGAAGGCGTTGAGCAAGCATCCTGCTAGAAATGTTCCTGGTGTGTTTCGCTGTGAGGTAAAAGCCATTGGAGTGACCAAGGGCTTGGACATGTTCAGAGTTGCGATCTATTGAATGTATCAAAGAAATAGGATTGCAGACACCATCAGCCTACACTGGGTGCACAGGTCTGGGAAGCTGGGCTCCTCCTGGCAGGGGTCTAATGGGAACCAATGGCCAGAAGTTGAGCCAACTTGAACAAATGTGGGTGAGAAAGAAGAGGTTAAATCTCCTGTGCATAACCAGCTGTTGAACAGTGAGCTCATTGTTGTGGGGAACTCTATACCTATGAGCCCAAGTTTTTTTAACAAACACATCAGGTGCTTCTTACAGGCACAGTGGTGCAGCCACCCATGTTGATGCAGGCAGAAATAAGCACTCAGTGGGGCTGTCCTGTGACAGAGGTTAGGGTCCTGGTGGTCTCAGTTTATAAATTGGTCTAGAAAGTTACCCAGAGGAGGGATTTCTCTGTGGGCTGATGTGCAGGAGGGATGCAGTGGCACAGGCAAAGCCACCCAGTGCTCTCCATCTTCCTGTTTCACCCCAGAGCTAATCCTGCACCAGGGCTGGAGTCACACTGGCATTGGTGTGTTACAAGCAGCAGGAAAAGAAAGGTAATGGATCAAACACAAACAAGAGGGATGCAGGGAGGAACACGCTCCCATTTAGGAACCCAGTGTCTAAAGGAGGGGAAGGTAAATCCCTGACCACAGAAATCTCCCTATGTGCAATTCCTAATCAGCTACAGGAATCACTTCCCAATTTGCCAGGAACAGTTCTGTCCTTGTGAACTGGTGTGATTTCCTGGAGTGCTCATTTACACAGGTGTCATGCTGAACACATTGCTCCTGCACAGGCCAGGCTTGGCTCTGGGTACCATCAGTGTGCCACAATGCATCAATGTGGGAGCTGAGCATGGCTGTGTAGGATCACTGCTTCCACACACCCTGCCTGCAGCTAGAGAAGAAATAATCCTTCTGCTTTGTCTTCCTTCACAAATGCTGGACACAGAGCAGCAGGTTTGCCTGAAGAACCAGGCCTGGAACCACAGTGGCCAACCCTGCACAGACCTTACAGTGAGCATTTGTTTGGGCCTCCCCACAGCAGAGATGTTACAACACTGTGCCACAGTAGATTCTGTGGGATTTTGTATAGTAACTTCTTCCTCAATTCAACCTTGTACAATGCACAATGCTCCTGATCTTTCCCTGCCAACCACGGTACCAGCATTGGTTACTGTGCCCTCACACTGCTGTAGGTATGTTATCTCCATCCTACAGAAGAGCTTATTAAAATACTCAGGAACACAAGATCGGCTCATCCTGTCCTGCTATCTCAAGCATCCATGAATAATCCCTTTCATAAATCACTTGTATCTCATCACAGAGGTAAGTGCAGTTCTTTTTACTGTACTCAGACCTTAATCTCCTCACTAGACCAAGGGTTTCAGAGATGCTGAAGTCTCCAGACCCTGATGTTTTAGTAGTCCTTTGAAGCTTAACCTTGGATCTCAGTCAGTTGTCCCTGTTTGTCCTGCATGCCAGGGGACTTTATGCTCCCTGCCTGTCACCTGGAGCTTTACTTAGAGATGTGTCTGGTGGGAAGAAGAGAGCTTGTAGGAAATGTCTATGCTGCTGTAAAGAATGGTGCCATGTAAACTGAGGATGGCTCTGCGCGTGGGGTAGCTCTGGGCTTCAGCTGAAAAAACAGCTTCTCCTGATCCTCTGAAAGTGATCAGTGCCCTGTAGGTTCCCTTTCCCTCTGGTAGTCTGCTCATGTCTAGAAGTGGTCTCTGGCCTTCATTCTGCTTGTTAAAACTTGCTGGATGCAACAAGCACAGGCGCCTTAAGGTGGACCTTAAAAAGCTAAACTCTGCTCTTGTCTCCATCACTCCCACTTGGCTTACAGCTCCATCTCAGCAGATGTTTATGACACCGTGGGGCAGCTCAGCTCATGAGGGTGCTGCATGCTGGCTCACTGGTGTGTGTCAGTACACCTGAAATAGTGTGGGGTATCTAAAATCTGCTTCCAGGGACTGTCTGGGGAGCAGACTCACTGTGCCAGGCTGGGGGGTGTGGGTCATGCCTGCAGTCTGGAGCACAGTGTTTGTATCTTGGTATCAACCTCTCCTTTTGGTAAATGCAGCAGAGATTGATGGGTTTGTTTTGCTTAGGTGGTAATGAAGCAGTTAATTGCACTCGCTAATGGCTGTCTCTGCCCAGCTGCTCAGGGAAATATCTTAGAGGCTTGCCCTACAGATCCTGGGCTGTATAAGCACATCCAAGCCATCACCCAAAATTCTCTGGCCACTCAGCTTTCCCAGCTCCCTCGTTGATTGTTTTGCTCTTTCCAAACACGTTTTATCTGCTTGTTTCACCAGCCCTCTGTGCTAAATGTGTGCAGCGATTGGCGGCAGGAGCGGTGCCAGCGTGGGCTCCTCCTGGCACGGCCCGGCGTTCGGGTGGCCCCGCACCTGCGGGAGCAGGAGCTTGTGCTGCTGCCCAGCCAGCGCATCCCTGCCGTGCTGGGACATCCCCGCCGCGGCTCCTCGCTGTCCCCGGCTGTTTCGGCTCTGCGGAGGCTCTGCTCTGCCGTGACTGATCTGCACAAGCCCTTCCAAGTCTGCCACGTGCTGAAACATTTCCCTTCCTTCCGGCCTTCACCTATAGTCCCCTATCCCCCTGCTCTGATGGAGCATGAACTGCAGCTCCTGCATTGCATCCAACAGCTACAAGGTTGGGTTATTTTTCTCTTCACTGGGACTTTCAAGTATTTCTAAGGCCCATTCTAGCATCCTAAAGTCACCTTCCACCAAAACAAACATATTTAAAATGCAGCAAAGCTGCTCTTTCCAGTTCTTGTCAAATCACAATTTTTCCACCTTTAACGTCCCAGCTGCGCGGGACGGGGAGCAGGCAGCACTTTCACAAGCCAGGCTACTCTACCTGCTGTCACAGCTGTCGCTGGCTGTGCCGAGTCATTAGACTTTTGGGTCAAGTGCTTGAGCTGCGTGGAAGCCGATTGTGTTTGTGGGGGTGAGTACCTTCCATCCTGTGCTGTCACGCAGGAGCGTTAAAGCCAACGTGGAGCACAATATTTGGGTCAAATGTAAGCCGTTCAAGTGCTGAAAGCTTTCCCACCTGGCACAGTGGCAAGGGATCGCGCTGTCCCTTCCGGGGCCCCTGTCCCCAGCGGGCGCTGGCAGCTGGCACCCGGTGTTGGGGTCTAGCACCAGCGCCGCGGAGTCTTCGATCCCCCGGGACGGCACCGAGGGAGGTCCCAGAGCTCCCGCCTCAAATGAGAAATAAGATTTTCAATGCTCCGTGAGCCCACAGGAGACAACGATCTGCAGCGTGAAGCCGCCGAGCCCCGCGGGGAGCGAGCAGCTTTCCCGATTGGGACAAGAGCAGCAATTGGTGTTTTCATGGCCAAGCCCTCTGGACAGAAGGCAGCGGCGCTTGTCCCCTGTGCGGATGGTTTGTCTCCGGTGCTGAGGGTTTGGTTTGTCCCGGCGCAGCGCTGGCCGGGCCTGCGGGCCGCGGTGGCGGGCGCGGCGCAGTCTCGGTGTGACCCCGTGCGGCCGCCGGGCGCAGTGCGGGCCGGGCAGCGGGGCCTGCGGGGCCGGGGGCGCTCGGGGGACACGGTCCAGGTACGCTGCCGCCCCATTAATCCCCAGCCCCACTTTAGAAAAGCCCCCCAAACAAACAAACAAAAACCCAGCTGGCTCAGTGCCGGGCTGCCAGTGCTGACAGAGCTCATCCCTCGCCTGAGTTCCCTCAAAGCCCCTCAGCCCGGCACTCACCACCGGCCGGAGCTCCACTGCTGTTTGCCATTTAGGATGGAAATGCCAGCAAGCTGCCTAAGTAGCCAGGCCTCCAGATCCCCTTGGAATTGCGGCTAGATATGAGAGGCCGTCTTAGTATTTTCCCATTCTCAAGCTATCTAGAAATGGAAATGGGCAATTGTTGTCACTCAGGCAAGACTCGGTGCCCAAAGCAGCTCCTCTTCAGTTTCAGTGGCCTGGCTGTGCCTGGAGCCAGCCCTGTGTGTGGCTGCCTCATTCCTTTGCTGGCTCTTAACGGTGAGGGCAGGAGCTTTGCAGTTCACCGTCTCAGAGATGATAACTGTGCCCACCTCGGCTGATGTGAGATTCTGCTGGAGACTTCAGGCTGAAAAATCCACTCAGCCACTGGAAAGACCAGAGCAGCTTGTGAACATTTACAGCAGCACATCCAAGGCAAGTTTTGGAAGCTTGTGGAGCAGGACAGCCTGGGTTGGTGTTGCTCCTGCAGTGCTGTGACAGCTGAGAACAAAAACCAGCTCCAAATGATTTGCAGTTTAGTCCTCTGATTTAGAGGCTGGAGAGTGCAAGAGTGTGTCTGCTGTGCTGTCCTTGCCAAGGCTCTGTTTAACGTCTTGTCCTGGAGTGGGAAGCAGGAAGGAGCTCTGCTTTCCTGCTGCCCTGTCACAAATCATTGGTCTAGGGCTGTTTTTCCTTACAGTTTTCCACTTGTTTCTCTTCCTGCACTTGTCAGGGGTCTGCACCATGGTTTTTGGTTCATAGGGCAAGAGATTCCTCTTGGAGGGCATCCCCAGCCCAGGGAGGAGCAGTAGCCATGCACAATTGGCCATCCCTGTGTGTGATACTTGTGATCGTCTTTGCATGACTTCTACTGAAATTCAGCATGACATTTTATACACACCCCATGAAAAGATCACCTCATGGCTGGGTGATACCAGGAGAAACAGGCAGGATGAAACTTCTCTGAAGAATGACATTTCAAGGCCTCCCAAGGCTTGTTTGTTAATTTATGCTGACAAGTATTTACAAAAATTTCCATGCATCCAGCCCAGACCGTCCTGCTGTCTCTGAATGTGCCATACGGCGCAGTGCTCAGCTTCTGCTCCAGAAGCATCTGTGCCGCTGGGCACAGCACGTGGAACCAAGGCGCTGACCATGAAAACTTGGTGAGCAGCTGACATGGCAGAGTGGGGCCAGGCTGCCCTGCAGGGCTCCCACACGCCACTGATTAAATGCCTCAGCTCTTCCTTCCCGTCCACTTGGAAAACTCACTGTTAACTTGACTTAAAGCCTCCCTGTGGGTTTGCAAACTTGGAGAAAATTTTTTGTCTATGAGATGAGTTCTCCTTGCCAAGAAGGTTTTAATAACTCACCATGAAATTTATAGAGTTTAAATTTAAACCACACATGGGAAAGTGGAGCTGTAACAGTTTAATCCAATTTAACCTTGAGCGATCCGTTCCACAGTGCTCAGGCAGACAATTCACACCACAAGCAAAATTCCTCTGCGGGGTGGCAGGCAGCAGCTCTCTCATCATGTGAGTGTCTCTTCCAAAGCACAGAGGACCAGACTGGGCCATCTATGCCCCTCTTTTCATTCTCCTGCAAGTCTCCCCTTGGAAACAGCAGGAATCTGATGCAGCTTGGAGTTGGGCATACCCCTAGGCAGAAGGTGAGTCTCGTTCTAGCTGTCATGTTTTCCTTCCTATGCTAAAGAATATCCTTTTCATGCTACCTCCTTTTCCTGTCCCATCTCAAGAAGAAGGCACATTTCACAGGTGACCATTTAAATACATCTGGTTGGGGAGGCAATCTGCTGGGAGTCTGCTTGGTACTTTCCAAGGAGAGGAGGTGGGAAAGCTTCATTGCCAAGTCAGCTAGATGATGAAAAGTTTTACCTCCATCGACCTGCTTTGTCTTTTGTAGCAAAGTCAGTTTTATATCACCACTGTTCCAGTGTGGAGACCTGAAAGACCAAACATACATTCCTAGCACAAGTCAGATACAGGATTGGCAAAAGCCTGTTGAGTGGAGATGGAAAATGTCCCAGCCCTGGGAGGATGCAACAACTGCATTCAGAGGTGTGTTGGTGGCTAAAACTTGGAAGGGCTCTCTCATAGTGTCCAGCTAAGGTAAGGAAATTCAACAGTGAGCAGCTGAAGGTTGCCTTTATGTATCATATGTGCCCACAGCAGTTGTGGCTGTTCTAGTAACAAGACTAGACAGATTAACTCTCTGTTGCAGTCCATAGCAGGCTGTGCCTGTTGGATATGGGCAGACATGATGATTTTCTGGGATGGCCAGGCGGAGACCAGAAATCCAGGCTAGAACTGTCATGGTTGACTTAAAGCTTCAAGGAACCCATTGCATGAATGGCAATGCTGTTTCTGATCCAACTGTTTGCTGTGTTTCTGAACAACTGTTTTGGTGCTGCCTGTGTTGGTGGTATCTCAGCCAAAAAAAGGTAGCAGCAAATTCTACTTTTCAGACTTTTATTCTTTTCCCCTGGGCTTGTGCATTTAACAGAATGTCATCCAATAACTTGCTTTGGTGAGATTTGCTTGTGTGCTCTGTTTCTGGAGAGAGGGATACTCATCAGATAAATATTTCAAATATGCACTGCATATGACATGGTGAGACCAGGAATGAGTTTCATGCCATGTTCCCAGCTGGGAAGTTTCCCAGGGAGGTTGGCTGCTGCCTGTGCAGCTCAGGTTGGAAACTTTGGAGTGGCAGAAAAAGAAAATATTCCTGAAACTGGATTCCCTTGCAGCCTGCCAGGCATACCAGGCTGACTCACCAAGGCAGAGGTTTCCAGAATGACTCATGACTGAGCAGGCATTGATTTTTGCCTGTCTAATGGGACACATCTTACAAAGTCTCCAGTTTCCAGACTGGGTGGTGTGCTTGTCCTTTGAAAATCAGATCCATGTATTGTGTATCATGTTGACTGTACCAAAAAAGAAACCACAACCTTGAGACTGGGTAAGTGTGTCCATGGTAGGCTCTAGGCTGCCAACAGCAAAGTGCTGAGGCAGCTACTAAAGTTGCCCTCATGTGCTCCCATGCTTTGTTGCTGATGTGAGCAGGGCCTCAGTTATAGACTAGACTTCTCAAAGCCTTGTGTCCTCATGTAAAGGGTTAATATGCTCCCTAAAAGGGAGTTTCCTTCCTTTTTTTCCCTCATCAGGTTAATATTTGTTCTTCTGTCACCATCTTTCTGCTCTCGATGAGCACATCAAGTTCTACATGCTTAGGCCTGGCTGCTCATTGATGCTTGAAGTTGCTCTTGACCAGTAGGTCCGTGTCAGCTCTGCAGGAAGACAAGGCAGACCCTAAGATGATTGTGAGAATAAATGCTTTGTAACATTATATGTTATGTCTCCTCATGGCTGTGACCGTTTATTCACAAATCCCTGTCACAGAAGAAATACAGAAGTTAATCAGACTTAATCTGACACCAATTGAGGGCCCAGACAACAGTGGCTTCATACCTGATCCAGGCTGAGGGATTCAGCTGCAGGAGTGGAGAAAGCCCAGCTCTGGCTTGTAAATCTGCCAAGCAAATCTACTGCCCTACACAATTATGTCCCCTAAAGAGCAGCCACTAGGTGTGAGGAGACAAGGGTTTCGGTTCTTTTTGGTCTTTCTTGTTCTCTGTTTCATTAGGCTCAGAACTATGTGGCACCAGGTGTGTGTACTCTCCCTGCTCTTTGGTGACAGCACCAGCACAGGTTCAGCTCTTCATCCCTGCTCCCTGCTGCTTCCAAGGGCACAGCAGTGCTGGGCTGCCATGGACCTGCTCAATGCTCTCCTGGGAGATGTGCCAGAAGATGGGTGGTTTTCCAGCCCTATCTAGGAACACATGTCCCACTTGTGAGGCAGGTCTGTGGGGCCAGGTGCTGCTCCTGGTTTAACCCTCACTGAGGTTAAACTCTTTCACTCTCCTCACCACCCCCAGGGGCAGCTTTGTGGCTCCAAAACACAGGACTGTCTCCCTGTGGAAAAAAAATGGGAGCTGCTACTATAACCCAAGGAAGGGTCTTTCAACTCCTTTGGACTCACAGTCATCCCTGAAACTGGATGTGTGTATATGGGTGCTTTAAATATGATTTTTCCTGGGTAGAGGCAGCAGGGAGAGTTGGGCACAGTCACAGTGGCCTGGTGATATCAAGAGTATCCAAGTAGCCTTGGCAAATATGGCTGTGATCAAACCAAGCAATGTTCTGTGGTCTGTGCACTGCACCAGCAGCTCATCAAACTCACCTTTTCCTGGGAATAAAAGTCTAGTCTCAGGCAATGAAGGAGCAAGAGAGCATTAGGCTTTTAAGAAGCAGACTTCAGGGACTGTATCCTCAATTTTTCTGCCATTTAAAATGTTTCTCTAAGGTTTTACTGCATGTAAATGAAATGATAATTACAATATTTTAATCCAATTAGTTCCCTTCATGATCTGGCAGGTGCAAATTGGAGATGGATCAAACTTCTTACTGTGGATTATGCCTGGAGCCTCCTTAAAGCTGCCGTCTGGCCCTGTGTATACACGCTGTACAGCGCGTGTTACAGGGGGACTGCAGTGAGGTCCTAAATTATGTATGGTGTATGAATTATTGCTGAAATGCATCACTAAGACTTCACTCATCGAACATTTCCAGCTCCATGTGAGCAGCCTGGGAAAAGCCAAGTATTTGCCTGTGGCGTGGGCAAGGTTTTCGTTTGCATGGATTTAAACAGTGTGTGTCACTGACAGAGTCACAGGTCACCTGGAGTTAATGCATTCCCCTACATCTTGAAGGAAATGTATTTTGCAAGCTCTCATCTGATTAGCATGGAAATTACACTGGGATTTCTTGTGAAAATGGGGACAGAGATGGAAAAAAAAAGTATCTTGATGTGTTATTTAAAAACAGAAGAACTCTTTGAAGGCCGGTGCAGCTGCCCTTTCTCAGGAGCATCTCCCAGCTCATGTCAGGGAGAGCATCCCCTCTTCCTCCTGCTTATTGAAACCAAGCAGGCAGCCCACCCTTTGCAAGGCACAGGAGAGGGACGTCTGCAGTGAGGGCCCTGAGCATGGCCTAGACTGGCAGCAACCTCTGGAGAACAGTTTCACACAGGTTTTTCTAACACCTATGGATATGACTAAACTAAAAATGGTGGGAAACTGCCTGTTAAAAACCCCATTCCAGACAGTGTGTTTGAATAACAGTAGAGTTTTTGTCCCATGGCTCTGTCCTGATGTGGCCCTATTGCCCCAGGGACCCCAAAGGGCATTGAAAGGACGAAGGAATTGCTTCTCAAAACCCAGTGCAGTTGTTCTGGCAGCGTTACATCATTCCAGGAATAAAATGCTAACTTTTCTTTGACTTTTTTTTATTTTATTTTATTTTATGGCACTGACTGCATTTGCTAAGAAACAACCTCCAGGTCAGCCAAGTTAAATGACCCAACTGCTCCTTGAACATACTAGGCTGCACTGGCTGGGCACCCACCTTTACTGCATGGATGAGATGAAGGATAACCTCCTTATCTTTGACCTATATTGGATGGAGAAATCTTATTTATTTTGCCATTTATGTTATGATTTCCCCTTAGAAATGTGCTGCCAGTCTGTGCAGAATGGAAGCTCTTATGGGACATAAAAATCTTCATTCCTTTTAAAATAAGGACTCAGTAAATATATTTCAGAATAAGGTTTCTTTTGATACTTGCTTTTCAAATCCCTGAGTGGTCCTATACCTCCATAATCTTCCATCTTCAGAGAGGTGGAGAGGGAATTTAAAGCTGCCTTTCCTTTAGCACTGAGACCCAACTGCAAAGAGAGTGCTTGTCAGTGACGGGAAAGGAGCCAGGCCCAGGGAGATGCTGGAGCTGAGCTGTGAGGAGCAAGCCACAAATTACATTAAATAATAATTAAAAATAAAACAAAACAAAAGGCACTGAATGTTTTCAAACAAACTGGAGAAAATGAGTTTTGTGCATTAAGAATCTGTGAATATAAGGGGCTAAAATCCTGCTGGCAGCAGTTGACTCTGCTGTTGGCTTGTAGAGTCTCTGTGGTGCAGTATAGTCCTACCTTTCCTTTCCAGGGAGTGGGGAATGCTGTCACCTTGAGCTGAGACTGAGATGGGAGAGGCTGTTTGCCCTTTTGGTTTGTTGTCCTCCACTTCAGCTGAAGTTCCCTGGTGTAGACTGATTCCTTCCCTGACCCTCCTCAGATGAAGTACAAACTGGGGATGTCAAGAAGCAATTTTGCTGAGAAGGTCTTTGCTACTGTGGGAGGAGATGTGCTGGGGATTGTTCAAATAAGATTTGGGTTTGGAGTCCTTAACTGCCCCACCACGTTGGTTGTTTTGAGTTCAGCTCTTGATCTCCACATTAATTTTTCAGCATGAAAGCACAGAGCACAAAAAGCAGAAGCCCTTGCAAACTGAGGACACTCAGCCTGGGAGAGAGAAAATTTCACATGGTTTGAGAAACCAGAGCCAACAGAAAATTAGGAGTAAGGCAAGGGGTAGGGGCAATGAAAGGTACGACTTTCTCTGGGTAAAGCAAGTAAAAGAGATTTGAGACTCTAACCAGTTTAGTGAATTCACTTGATGTCTACCTATAAATTCATGTCCTTAATAATTTATATTGAAAAATTAAAATGAAGCAGGTCTGGAAAAGGGTCTTTTTTGTTGTTGTTGTTTTGAGGTTTTTTTTTTTTAATTTTGTTTTTGTGAGGTTTTGTTTGATTGGTTTTTTCTTTGTTTTTGCTAACATAACGGGGA
Organism: Pycnonotus jocosus; assembly: GCA_013400435.1. NCBI lineage: Eukaryota > Metazoa > Chordata > Aves > Passeriformes > Pycnonotidae > Pycnonotus > Pycnonotus jocosus. The sequence goes on along the minus strand of VWYP01034190.1, from coordinate 577,510 downwards.
TCTACCCTAGGCCTCCTGCTGGAAGGGCTTTAGGAGGAGATGGGTTAAAACAGCCTTTCCTCGAGGAATGGGTTCCTGTGGAGTTATGGTATCTGTGAGGTTTGAGGAAAACCCTGTACTCATCATTATTTTGGGGGTGGGGGAATAAATCTTCTCTCTGGGCAAAGAAATGGCCACTCATTTGCTTGCCAGAGGATGGCTTGCAGCACCTCTGCTCATTTGAAGCATCTCCTAACAGACAGTGCCCAAAATGTCACCTGTGGGATAAGGCACAGCCAAAACATGTGACAGTATCAGGCTCTGTCTTCCTGATGTTGCACATGAAACAAAAATGGATGCCAAAATGGTGGTGTTTCCATGGGCCCTGGAACTCCCACAACCACACTGGCCTTTTCCCTGCATCAGCTATTCAGGAAAAAGAAAATCCCTCAGAGCTGCATTTCTGTGAGAACAGCCTTTGCTGGGGGCAGCTGCTCAGGTGCATCTCCCAGTGATGCCTCTGAACAGCAGAGGCTGATGATGACTTTCTAGTGGGACATGAATGTTTGAACAGTTTCTCACTCCTGTTACAGACCTCCTGTATTCTCCTGAGAGGCTCCCTCCTTTCCCTGCCCCTCTCTTTACTGCTGCTGAACTGGACTTCCACGTGTTGCCAAAGGACCAGGACACAGCTGTGGTCACAAAGGTGGAGAAAACACCCTGGCCAGCACACCAGGTGAGATGGCAGGAGCAGCAAGCACTACCACAACTCCCTTCTACTTCCTTGCTCAGCTGCGTTGCTGCCTAGAACGTCATACAAAAAACCAAAACCAACAACCACAACCAAAAAACCCACCTCCTCCCCTCCTCCAAAAAACAACCAAAAAACCAACCAAACCACACCAAAAAAGCTAAAACAAACAAACAAACACCAACCAAAAAAGCAAACAAAAAACCCCAAAACAAACAAACAAACAAAAACACCGCACCAAAAATCCCACCAAAAAACTGCTCTGGGCAAGGCAAAACTACTCATTCCCCAGCCTGGGCAGGAAGGAGAGGGGGAGGGGGAGTGGGCTGAAGGTCACTATATACTGACAGGGCAAATTTCTGGGTACTTGGCTGCATTTTTCTTTCTTCCTTGCCCCAGACTTCTCAAGAGATCTGCAGAAGTTTGGTGTCTTCGAAGCTGTTCCCTGTTGCTCAAACCGCCTGACGTTTCCCGGCCGAGCTCTGACGCAGCAGCGCGGTGCCACAGGCCCTGTCGCAACCCTGCTGAGCTCCTGCCTGTGTTCCAGGAACCCACACTGCCTCTGCAGGGCTCCCGTTGGGAAAGAAAACAGGCTGGTGCTGACCAGAGAGAGTCAGGGAGGGCTCAAGGGGTTGTGAAACGCCTGAGGTAACTGGGGAAGATGGAAGTGCTTTAGGTCCTTGTTTATTTATGTTGTACATCAATGGAGAGGTGGGAGTTTGGGTTCTGCCTGAACATGGGCCTTGGAGAGAAAACCCCTGAGAGTGCTCTGGCTGAGTTTAGGAGCAAATAACCACTGTGCTCCCTGATTAAATCCTTAACCCCAGAGAGGCCACTAGCATAGAGCCTCTGCTTAACTGTGGTGCCAAAACTGACGTCTCCCAGCTGCAAAACGTGGCTGCATAAATGTCTTACGGAAGCGGTTCGGTCATCTGCGGAGCTGCACTCACCTCACACAGGCGCTTCCCTCTCTCCACTGACTATGCAGGAAAACTGGGGTGCCTCCAGGTGGCAGCCCTGTCCACTCTAAACAGGGGTTTGTTTTTCCCTTGAGATTATAAGGGAACATCGGTAGTGGAATTAACTTGGGATTCAGTCCACCTTAGCAGCACGATGGTAGGACAATGCTAGATGTGCTAGTGGTGATGCTCTTGCTTTCATACAATGATCCAGCACTTGCAGAAGTCATTCCAACCAAGAAGATTTAGGCTCTGGGCTCTGCCAGCCTATGGACAGAGTGAAGAATGGCAGGATTGACACTGCAGCCTCCACAGCAGCCTTGGTCCTGCCAAGGACCAGGCTGGCAAGAATCACAGAGACAGAAGGATGAGCACAGGTCTTAGTGATTGCAGCATTCAGTTGACTGGTTACAGGTCAGAGCCTGGAAATACAACATAAAATGTAATTAGATAAACAACCTCTCCCACCAAGAAGTGTAGGCTTGAGCCTGCAATGAAGTGACTGCTACCAGCAGCAAAAAGCAGCCTTCTGGTACTATGTGGTAAAGTCCCCATAAATCTGTTTTTGTGCTTGAGAACACCCAACAGCTACTGGGAAGAGAGAGGTGGAAAGCTCAGACTGCAGACAGCTCTGCTCCATCAGCGTTTATGCAGTCAGGCACCCAAAAGCACCTTCACAGTAAGAAGTTAGAAATCTGTGGGTAGTGACCGAGAGGCACCTTGCAAAATATGAGCTTGATTCCTTTGTGGATCAAACCAACACCACTTTGAAGGGCTTCTTAAAGGAGTTTTAAATAGCAATAAAACATTTACAAGTTGATAGCAGTAATGAAACTTGGGTGTTCCCAAAATCTGCAGCTCAGTTTCTATTCCCAAAGGAAGGGTCAAAATCTAAATGTTGTGAGGATTTAGCTAGCTTATTGCTCACAGGTGTTTTATAGTATTCAGGAAAATGCCCTGCTTTCTGACCAGAAGTTAGACTTGTAGGCTGAGCATGCAGAATTTGAATTTTCCTTTAATGCAGTGAAAAAGCAGCACAAAGCTGCTGTCTGAATTTGGATAAGTCCAAGGATAGAAATCCCTTTTATTTATACTTTCAATTAAGAATGAATTTTTGTTTCTTTCACAATGCACAGAATTATTTCTGAATCATATTTGAGACTTCCAGCAGAAGAGGTTAACTAATACTGTGAACTCATCCACCCAGGGGAGGTCTGCATTAATGTGGTATTTAAGTGGGGAGATCAAAGCTTTGATACCAAATGAAATGCTATTAACAGTTTTGCACAAGCAAAAATCTTCAAGAAATTTCAGTGCAAAATGTTAGCACCGAAGAATGACTGTGGATGGGAAAAAAATATGTGGCTCCATCCCAGTGCTGAATTTATTTGGTGGTCAAAGCAAGGGCTGACAGTAGCAAATTTCTCACTGATAGTTGTGGATGTTTTGGCCATGGTCAAGGCTGTAATGACCACTCTGAGAAGCTGCAGGGCAGAGGCTGAGGCAGCACTCTGCTAACCTGCACTATCTACTCCCAGCTTCACTGACGAAGACAAATGCTGAGGTGTCTTGCTGAAGCCTGGTATTTCAGCTTCCCAGTTTGCACAATGAGGCTCTTGATTCTTTTCTCACATTGTATCCCATTGTAGAGTTCAGGAAGTTACCCAGTGGCTCTTTTTACCCTCTTTTTAACCAGAAAGCAGCCCAATCATGATTTCTGTTGTTGGTAAGAGAAGTCAAATTCTTTGACTAAACCAAGATTTGGTTGTCTTCCTTTCATCTCTTGTTTTGATAAAAACCCAAAACATCCTCTCCCACAAAAACCCCACACCAATCAAAAACTTAAAAAAACAAGCCCAAACAAAAAAACTGAAAAAAAAAAAAGTATTGAAGAGAGAGCCTATAACATTTCAAAGTCCATATATCTATCTTACAGCACTATTTTCCTAATTCCACAACTGTGAGCAAGTCAACAACTTATAGGAGTGGGGTTAGATCACTAATTAAGCAAGAACTGCAGAAAAGATTTAAGTGGGATCTACAGCATTGACCTGTCCTTTTTCAAATGCCAAGTTTATATACGTGACTGTGCATTTCAAACGGGTCGAGAGAGCTTGATTGTAAGTACCCAACACATTGCTGTGAATTAATATTTAATCAAATGTACAACATAGGGCTGAATGTTAAAGCTTACCTTTGATTTTGACTTCTATGATTTTCTTCGGCTTCTAGACCCCTCTGAAAATACTTCAGTTTTTCATAATAGTATTACTCATACGATATGTTTCTTAGCTGTGATTAAAGCTAGTGAGGATGTAAATCTACAAAGGGAAATCTAAGCAAGACCTTATCAGCATAAAGTATGTGGGAGACTAATTTAGTTACATCCCTATTAGTAATGACAAATCAAATTGTTCCTCCTTTTAAATCACTAATATAGCAAGGTTTTGCAACTTGCTACATAGCATGCAAGATGAATCAATTCAATCTGTGCACAAACACTGAAGGCTGCCTTAAATCTGGGTTGATTTCTTATTCCAGACTCCTTCAGTGCAGTTCAGGTGAATCACCCTGGTTCCCTTAATACCTGGAAAGAGGGAAAAAAGAAAAAAAAGTTAATCTCTACCCCCATGTGCTGTATATCAACCACTCAACATTTATAACCCTGCAGCTGATTGCTTAGCAACTGTCTTTGGGAGGAACGACTCACCTGATGTGCCATTGGGAGCTCTTGTGTTGCAGGGAAGATGCTGGATGAAATGAGGTCAGGCAGTGTAAGGTTACCCTGTGCTGAGTGGTGCTCGCTCCACTCTGTAATGAAATTAATCAAGGTCATTAATTTGATCCTTTTTTATTGTTATAATTTGAAACTGTAATTTGAGGTAGCTCAAAGAGGTGCAGGCATATCTGTAATTATACCTTTATAATTACATTTATGTTTTAAGGTAAACATTTTTGTGTATTGCTGTAAATAGACTGTGTATGATAGAGAATAATGACAGCAAACATGGACTGTAAATGGGATGGGAGGCATATTGAAATCTGCCAGTTTTGTGCTGTTTAATTTGGTTTAGGTGTTTCATGTATATTAACATCTTAAGGTTAAGACTGAACTTAAACCCCTAGACAGGCCCAAACCCAAAGGCTAATTAAAAGAGATGCAGAAGAATTGTTGTTTAGTCACACTGACCTTTAAAAATTGCAGAGCCACGGCATGAAGGTTATCCTCATCTGACAAAGCTCGAAGAGTTCATGGTGGCTGAAGAAGCACATGCTAGAGTCACCTCCAGACTGCTGGCTGTGACAGTGACCAGCGAGGGGTCTGCTGCCAATCTTGCAGGTGATGGTCAGGAAAAATTGCACTGCTTGTTCTGTGTTTAACATCTCACTGGGTGAGACCACGGTGGGGGTATGAGAGCACCTTTTGTCTGCACAATTGCCAATTTGGCTGCCTCTGTTCCCCCCAGGCTCTGCTCACTGGCTGTCTCCGTGGCATGCATATGAGCTCCCTCCTGTCTCTGCTCGGAGCAAACCAACTGGTTTCTCCCACGAAGAAACCTCAACACGACTGACAGGGTTTTTTTCCAGGGCTGCACAGAAGAGTCTGGCATGAGCTGGACCAGACTCTACCCTGGACAGTCCTCCAGCCATCCCAGGAGACCTCATGCCCACTGTCCTCCGTGCCGTGCTGTAGAACCCAAAATGCCTTCAGATCCTGCTGAAAGACATCATGCTGGCAGGCTGCCACCCAGTCCTTTCACCACTTAGAGAATTTCAAATTTTAAAAAAGTGCCCAATGCAATAATTATTGACTTGGGGTCTGTGGGCAGGCAGCTCAGAGGAGACCCAGGCCAAGTGCTGCACAGCATGAAGGTAACCACTGCCCTTCAGAGAGCACTGGTCCTTAGTGGTGTGAGCACAAGCCAGCCCATAGCAAAGAGCAATGGTTAATGGTGCCTCCCAGGCATTTTCCACAACCACAGCAGATGCGCAGCCTTTGCCAAGTAGCCAACACTCAGCATTTCCGTTCTTCTCCCTAAGACTATTTCTGGAGTTTACAAACCTCTTTTTCCCTGTGGCTCAATGCTCTGGCAGTAAAGCAGTGAGGACTCCCCGAGGTGGCAGAAGTGGGTGACACACAAGTGTGTGATCCACCAGGTCTGTGAGATCTCCAGAAGTAGGATGAGGACACCAAGCATGGGGAGCCCAGAATAAGGGAATCACTGAGCCTGTGAAGGAACAAGAAAAATAGAGATATTTCTGGGAGAAAGCCCAGAAATTAATATCAACCCTACTCCCTTTTGGAAGGAATCTCCTGAAGCATGCAAGAAATCTAGCAATTTATGTTAAATAGTTGAAAATAAAAAGTTGAGATGTTTTTAGTGTAGTAAAAACTGAATTTAGTGAGAAAGGGGGAGTGAAAGGGTCCTGAGTTCTTTACTCAGTAAAAACCTTGGTGCAGCTACCATCAATACCTTGCATATCTGTACTCCTCAGCAAACCAGGGGCAAAACTGGAAGCTTAACTCTTAAGGGCATTGCCCCTGGTTATCTGGCTCATCTCTCAGCAAATAAACATTTTCCATCTTTCATGTATATTTAACTTATAGTACATATATATTTGTAACCAGACATCTGTCTATACTTGGCTTGTTTCCTTCTCCACACACTTGAGAAGAATCATGAATCCAATCACCCATCTCCAGCAGCAAAAGCATTTATAGAAAACATTCCAGTACACCTCTGCAGAATGAATAAGTGAACATAGATTTGTAAAAGGTAATGACAAAGGGCCTGGCAGGCACTGCATGAATAAGCTATACCAAACCTCAAGACCCAGCTGTCAGGTCAGTGTGCTTTATTTTAGCATGTCACAATTTTTAGAAATTATGTGTTATTTTTGCAACCTTCATTTCCCAGTTTTTCTGGAATTTTTGAGATGGTTTTGTACAAGACCACTGCTGTGACAATGCTTGCTCACCTCCAGATAAAAAGACCCCAAAACATTAGCTTCTTAAGGTTTTTAAAACTGAGTACCCAAAGCCAATGGTCCTTCCTGAAAATTTTGGCTGTGGAAAATATATCAGGGCTGGGAGAGAGGGGCTATAAAACACTGTGCTCTTCATGCAAGTACTTGCAGCAGGAGAACAATAAGGGACTGGTTTCTCAAGTAGGGCAGCAGATTTTTTTAAGCAATCCAGGAATACTTCGTTAAATTCAGCAAGTGTGATTAAGATAGGTGCAAGTTCACTTTGACCAGTTTGGTCTCTTTCACTTGCTATGTTGTCTCAGGATCCTTTGGAGGAGGGAGGCCTCCTCCAAAGAATTTTGTAAATTTATAGATTCAAGTGACAGGGAGCTGGACTCGATCGGGTGAAGCTGGAAAGGCTGGACAAGCTTTTTATGTCTTGTTTCATAAAAATTTTGGGTTGGGTGGGCTGATACCAGTGGCTTTGCTGGCATGACCTCCAAAACTAAACACCCTGTGGTTTCCTGGTCACTCTTATACTTTTTCAGCATCTGTAGCAGAAACTCATCCATTGCAACCTTGGCTGTTTAAACAGAAGTCTCCCCTGTGCAGTCTGTTATTAAATTCTCTTATGTCTTTATTAGATATTAGATGTGATGAAAGAAGGTGACATCTCCAGGGAAATCTTGCTTGAGGTGTGGGGATGGGATGTTAATGGACTGGGGAAGACAGAAAGTCTACAAATGTAATGATCCTGTAATGTCCCCATGCGAGTATGAACATCCAGATATCTTTTCTTTTTTATTCCACAAACAAAAAGCACTTGAAATGTATATAAACAAGGTACTTAGCTCTTCCGTACTCAATACCTCTTGCTTCTGTTTTAAAGATGGCTTTGGTGTCTTTTTGTTTTTATTATTATTTTTCCATTCTGCACTCTGCATCCTTTTTATCTCACACATTGGTACAACAGATGAGTTCTCCTTTCCATGTGACAGTTTCATTTCAGAGAAAAATGGAAAAATCCCTGCAGAATCAGCATTTTACAAACTCGTTAATCAAATAGGAGAGGGGAGGATGGATGCAGACTGCAGCTAAACACTGAGAAGCCAGTGTGGGGGTGCCAGGAACACATTGGAGGCCTGCCTGAGATAGGATTGAAAAGAACATGGTTTCAATTATTTAAAAGCAGGTTCTTAAAAGTCCCCATGCCTCCTGGTGTGCCCTGCATGTGTGCACATGTCTTGCTCCTTCCTCCTGGCCAACAGGCATCTTGTGAGGGTCTGCAGACATATTTATGATACCAGCAGTATTCATAAAGGTCAATTTTGTTACCAAAGCCCTTCCTTTGTTTCACCGTAGCTGCAGGCTCCCCCCATGCCAATGGAGATCCTGTGAAGCTCCCAGCAAGTAACTCCTGCCCTCCCACCCATCTGCTCTGGATCCCAAGAACACCATGGCCACACTGCTCAGGGTAGGGTAGGGGAGGGTAGGGTAGGATAAGTTAAGGTAGGGTAGGGTAGAGTAGGGTAGGGTAGGATAAAGGTTAGGGTTAGGGTTTGGGTTAGGTTTAGAGGGTAGGGTAGGGTTGCGTAAGGTAGTGTAGGGTAGGGTCAGGTAGGGTACGGTAGGGTAAAAGGGTTAGGTTTGGGGGTTAGGGTTAGGATTAGATGTTAGGGTTAGGGTGTAGGGTTAGGTGTTAGAGTAGGGTAGTGTATTGGGTAGTAGGGTAGTGTAGGGTTAGGGTTAGGATTAGGTGTTAGGTGTTAGGTGTTAGGGTTAGGGTGTTGGGTTAGGGTTAGGTGTAAGAATAGGGTAGGGTAGGATAGGGTCGGATAGGCTTGGGTAATGTTGGGTAGGGCAGGGTAGAGTAGGGTAGGGTAGGTTAGCGTATGGTAAGGTTGGGTAGGGTGGGGCAGGGTAAGATAGGGTAGCATAGGCGAGAGTAAGGTAGGGTAGGGTAAGGTAATGTAGGGTAGCGCAAGGTAGGGTAGGGTAAAGTAGGGTACGGTAGGGTAAGGTAGGCTAAAATTTAGGGTTAGGGTTAGGATTAGGTGTTAGGTATTAGGGTTAGAGTGTAGGCTTAGGGTTATGGTTAGTTGTTAGAAAAGGGTAAGGTAGGGGAGGGTAGGGTAGGCTTGGGTAATGTAGGGTAGGGTAGGGCAGGGTGGGGTATGGTAGGGTATGGTAAGGTAGGGTAGGGTAAGGTATGGTTAGGGTTAGGGATAGGGTTAGGGTCAGGGTCAGGGTTAGTGTTTTGGTTAGGGTTAGGGTAGGGTAAGATAGAGTAGGATAGGGTAGATACAGCAGGGTAATGTAGGCGAGAGTAGGGTAAGGTAGGGTAGGGTAGGGTTGCGTAAGGTAGTGTAGGGTAGGGTTAGGTAGGGTAAAAGTTAGGGTTAGGTTTAGGGGGTCGGATTAGATGTCAGGTGTTAGGGTGTAGGGTAGGGTTAGAGTTACTTGTTAGAGTAGGGTAGGGTATGGGAGGGTAGGGTCAGGGTTAGGGTTAGGTGTTAAAGTAGGGTAGCATAGGGTAGAGTAGGCTAGGATAGGGTAGGGTTGGGTAAGGTAGGGTAGGCTAAGGGTTAGGTTTGGGTGTTAGAGTAGGGTAGGATAGGGTAGGGTCGGGTAGAGTAGGGTAGGTGGCGGTAAAGTAGGGTAGGGTAAGGTGGAGTAAAGTAGGGTAAAAGTTTAGGGTAAGGGTTAGTGTAAGGGTTAGGGTTAGGCATTAGTGTAGGTTAGGGCAGGGTAGGGTACGATACGGTAGAGTAGGGTAGGATAGGGTAGAGTAGGGTTGGGTAAGGTAGGGCAGGGTAGGGTGAGGGTTAGGGTTAGGGTTGGCTGTTAGAATAGGGTAGGGTAGGGTTGTGTAGGGTATGGTAGGGTAGAGTAGGGTTGGGTAAGGTAGGGTAGGGAAAGTTAGGGTAAAATTTAGGGTTAGGATTAGGTGTTAGGTGTTAGGGTTAGGGTGTAGGGTTCGGGTTATGGTTAGGTGTTAGAGTACAGTATGGTTGGTTAGGGTAGGGTAGGGTTGGGTACAGTAGGGTAGGGTAAGGGTTAGTGTTGGGGTTAGGGTTAGGTGTTATAGTAGGGTAGGGTAAGGGTTAGGGTTAGGGTTAGGTGTTAGAGTAGGGTAGGGTAGGGTATGGTTGGGTAAGGTGGGGGAGGGTAGGGTAAGGTAGGGTAGGTTAGTGTNGGTTAGGTTAGTGTAGGGTCGGGTAGGGTAGGTTAGGGTAAGGTAGGGTAAGGTAGTGTAAGGTTTAGGGTAAGGGTTAGGGTTATGGTGAAGGGTTAGGGTAGGGTATGGTAGGGCAGGGTGGGGTAAGGTGGAGTAGGGTATGGTATGGTAGGGTGGGGTAGGGTAGGGTTTCTAAGGTAGGGTAGGGTAAGGTGTGGGAGGATAGGGCAGGGTAGGATTGGGTAAAGTAGGATATGTGTAGGGTAAGGCAGGGTAGGGTAAGGTAGGGTAGGGGAAGTTAGGGTCGGCTAGGGCAAGGTATGGTAAGGTTAAGGATTAGGGTTAGTGGTTAGGGTTAGGCGTTAGGGTAGGGTAAGGTAGGGTAGAGTAGGGTATGGTAGGGTAGGGTAAGGCAGGGTAGGGTAAGGTAGGGTATGGTAGCATAGGCGAGAGTAGGGTAGGGTAGCGTAAGGTAGGGCAAAGGTTAGGGTTAGGATTAGGATTAGGTGTTATGTGTTAAGGGTTAGGGTATAGGGTTAACGTTAGGGTTAGGTGTTAGCGTAGGTTACGGTAGGGGAAGGTAGGGTAGAGTTGGGTTAGGCTTAGGGTTAGGTGTCAGAGTATGGTAGGTTAGGGTAGGGTAGGCTTGGGTAATGTAGGGTAGTGTTGGGTAGGGTAGGGCAGGGTAGAGCAGCGTATGGTAAGGTTGGGTTGTGTAGGGTAAGGTGGGATGGGGTAGGGCAGAGTAGGGTAGGGAAAAGTAGGATATATATTGCGTAAGGTAGGGTAGGTAAGGTAGGGTAGGGTAAATTAGGGTCATCTAGGCCAAGGTTTGATAAGGTTTGGGGTTACGGTTAGTGGTTAAGGTTAGGGTAGGGTAGGCTTGGGTAATGTAGGGTAGTGTTGGGTAGGGTAGGGCAGGGTAGAGCAGCGTATGGTAAGGTTGGGTTGTGTAGGGTAAGGTGGGATGGGGTAGGGCAGAGTAGGGTAGGGAAAAGTAGGATATATATTGCGTAAGGTAGGGTAGGTAAGGTAGGGTAGGGTAAATTAGGGTCATCTAGGCCAAGGTTTGATAAGGTTTGGGGTTATGGTTAGTGGTTAAGGTTAGGGTAGGGTAGTGTAGGGTAAGGCAGGATAGAGTAAGGTAGGGTAGGGTAAGGGTTAGGATTAGTGTTAGGTTTAGTTTTAGGGTTAGGTGTTAGAGTAGGGTAGAGTAGGGTAGGGTTCTGTATGGTAGGGTAGGGTACGGTAGGGCAAGGGTTAGGCTTAGGTTTAGGGTTAGGGGGTAGGGTAGGGTAGGGTATGGCAAAGCAGCCATACAACAGAAGGACTGTTGATGTAGCCTTCTTAATGGATCCTTGCAGTTTGCAGTATGGCCTGAAAGGTGCCTTTTGGATGAATGCTAGGCAACAACCTTATGCTTAAAAGTCTGGGATGTGTTTGCGAACTAAGTGGATTAAAACTCCCTAGAAGTATAACACAGGTTTTTCTTTTATTAAATTTCAAGGGGAAAAGAGGAAGTTAAAAAGAAATCTTAAAGACCTCTTTAAATTACTTTTTAGCTGTTAATTAATTGGATGTTTGTGTCTATTTCTAATCAGGAATGCATTCTGCCATGCAAGTGCTGCAGTCTGATGAAGGACTTACTCTTTCTTCTGACAGAAAAAAGGATCTTCCCTGTCAGTGGAAACCAAAGTTGCACGGGATGAGGACAACTGGTTCTGCAACAGAAACTCATGTGCTCCTGGGTCCTAGCTTGCACCATCTTGTCACAGTTTCAGGTCTGGCTCCAGTTTGCTCTTTGTAACAGGTTCCCCTTGTATCTGTCTGTCTGGTTGGACACACTCACAGCACACTTGGACACCACACACTCCTCCTTTTTTTGGGAAAGCAAACTGAAGGGCAGTGTGTTCCCAGGATGTATCTACATTGCAGCTGCATTATTAGTTGGCACTCAGGCTCCTCTGAACTCAGGTCAGATGCAGCTGCTCGTTGGCTGCACAAAAACCTGTGTCTTTATGAGGAAGGTGTATTGTTGTTGGCCAGCTGGGCTGTGTTTCTTGGATTGCCTCAAAAATAGTTTTCTGCTTTATTAGACCTGAGTGGCTGATGATTTTAACATTTGCCCAAATTGCTGTCTAACTTCAGAGCTGGTTTAATGCATGCAGCTGTACTAGTCACTAAGAAAATACCAGAATCTAAATAATTTTTTTTAAAAAGCCACAGCCTTTATGTGTACAAGGAGAGATTTCAGTATGTACAGAGATTTTTAGTCTCTGGCTTTAAAACAGTGTAATCATAGTAACAACAAAACTGGCCATCAGAGTAAGAGAGGTGGTGTCTTACAAACCAGAATCACAGAGTGGTTTGTGTTGGAAGGGACCTTAAAGATCATTTGCCATGGGCGGGGATGCCATCCGCTAGCCTGTGTTGATCAAAGCCCCATCCAGCCTGGCCTTGAACACTTCCACGGATGGAGCATCCAGAGCTGCTCTAGACCAGAGAGCAAGCAGACTGCAAATTACTTGCTAATGGACTTCTTAATGTGTTGAAGGAGATCTGTTTGTTAATCTCAAATGAATCTTAGTTCAGTTTTTGTATTGTTATGGTTTATTATGATGATGGTAAGGAACTGATGTAGGACTACTGGAAACAGATACTGCTAAACCCTATAATATTTTATCTGTTTTGTCCCAAAAAAAGGGAAGTGAGCACCTCTGATGAGGTGGCTGCTATTATAACCCAGCAGAGAACCATATGAAGACATGTTTTCATGGGCTGTCCAGGTTGCAGGTAAGATGATGACCAAAATCTAGGTAATATGTAACTGGAAATATAAGATTTTGCCTTCAGGAAGCCTGTATACCTGGAAGATTTTCTGGGGAACAAAAGAAACCCAACTACAAAAAAAAAAAAAAATCATAGGTGCTCCACGATGACATAATTGTGTGACTTAGCAACAGGGCTCCCACAGGCAATAAGGAATGCATCCAAGTGAACCAATGATTTATTGCTGCAAACCCTGGCATGGACACAGAGAGAGACCTGTGCTTCTGCAAACAACCCTTTAGCACAGGCAGCTCAGCAAATCTTCTTGTCTTCTAGGAAATCACTCTTGTGTTACATCAAAACCCCTTCCTTACTCCTCACGCACGAGTCAGGGAGACCAGAGGGTAAACAGGGCATTGCTCTCTCAGATGCTGCATCAGAGCAGAGTCTGTGCCTGCTGGGGCTGAGCTGATCCTGCCCTTTGGGAAAGCAGAGGAATTCAGGTTGGTCTCAACCTGGCTTACATGCTTATGCAATACAAAATATGTGTATTCAAATATCTTGTCCTCACCCTCACAGTAAAGAATTTATTCCTGGTATCTAATCTAAACCTGCCCTCTTGTCAGTGTGAAGCTGTACCCCTTGTCCTGTCACTACATGCTCTAGTCAAAAGTCCCTTTCCAGCATTCCTGTTGGCCCCCTTTGACAGGGCTTTTAATATCTTGGGATAGGTATCTTTATTTGCAAATTATTTTCACTGAGAAATGACTGAGGACCTCTGGATTTAGTTACTCTCTGAAATCAGTGACACTTTCGAGCCATCACCACCTGTAACTCAGCTGTCCTGCAGTGCCTAAATACCAACAGGAATCAAAATACTGAGATTGAGAGGTTTTTTATGTATTTTGGCTCATTTTTAGTTGTTTGGGCTTTTTTTTTTTTTAATTCCCACTGTGAAGCTTTATGACTTTCTGTCTTTGAGTTTAAACTAATGCTAAGGGATTCGTTTGGTGAATGGTACTAAATATTTGTTCAGGATGGGAACCTCCAGCCTTAATTACAGCTGAAAGATTTTCTTCTGTGCACTCCTGACTGGCAGAGTTTTTCTCTCCCTTTGTAAAAAGCAGATTTTCATGCTGTTGTTTCAATGAGGCTTGAAGATTTTACACCCCTGGGGCTATTGTGTAGCTGCTGGAGCTTTGCTCCTCTGGCCAACTTTCTTTGCTTAGAGGTTATTAATACTTTCTTCATTAGTAATTTAACATTGCAAAGTGAAAACTGCTTGTATCAGCCACAGACTAACTGGAGATAAGTTAGTAAATGTAAAACATAATCATGTCATGATGATGAGCAGGTAGCAAGTGCCTGCTCTCTGCTCTCCCACAAGAAGTTGCAGGCTGTCCAGCTTTTTATCAGCCTGATTTATAAAGTATAAGCCCCAAAGTCTTTCATCATTGCATTTAAAATCCTTTTTCAGGTGTTTCTTCCCTTTTCTTTGTCATCCAACACCCTCCCCTGATCTGTGTGAGTCTGTGAAAATGTTAATAAGGTTGCAGGTATAAAGGTGCCCATAACTTTAGGGAGAACTATTATTCTACCCTTAAGATGCCAACCTCATCCTGGGAGAAAACTGCCTTTTTTCAGCTTCCTCTGGTCTGTGTTTACCTTTCATGGGCTCACCAAAACCCATTAGCAGGAGCCAACAGAGCTTCTACCAGATCTGGCAGTACAACAGGCCCATGTGAACAAGGGTTTGCAGTCCACCCCTTGTGTGTCTGCTGTTCTGGTAGATCTCATTCAGTGCAATGTCTGCAACACCACAGCAAGGACCTACACCTTTCAGCAGAGGTGCCTCATTAAGCCTAAGAACACTAATTGCTCAGGCTGAGCAGAGAGGATAAAGCACCCTTTTGCTTGGGAATCATAGAAATATTGCACTCTAGGACTGTGCAAGCTGAGAACTCTGTAAACAAAACAGATAAATTATCCCCCAAGTTACAAACAGGCTCAGAATCAATCTTTGCATAAGTTGGGAACAGCTGCATACAGCATAGCCTCCAAATTTCCATAGAAACTTGGATCAGCCATAGATTATCTTCATTTTGTAAATGTTTTAATTATTATACTATAACACTGTTCTTGTGGGAATTGCAATACTAAAGCTAAGGCTACATGGAAGCCACATTTTAAAAGCAGTTTCCCTAGACAATATTTTATGAAAAGCAAAGCTGGTTTAGGATTAAGACTTACAGTTTCTGATAGATTTGATTTTTTTTTCCATGCTACTGCATGCACTCTTTTAAATAAATAAAGTCCCACCAAGCTTGCTCCTCCAGTGAGACTGGATTGAACTTCCCAGGTATGCATGAATTATAAAGTCAGATATATGTTCCCGTGGAGAGAAGAATTACTTGCAGAAACCATCTCCCGATGCACGAGGTCTACACTGGTCACTTAAAAAGTAAAACCCCGGGTGCGTGCGGGTGGATGGAGGCGGGGCCGCGCCCCGACGGGAACCAGCCCCGCATTGCCCCACACGGACGTGTCACTCCCTGCGTGTCGCAACCCCTCTGCGCTGTGGCCAAGGAGGAGATGGCTCTGCAGATTGCACAAGGGGATGACAGGATGTGGCTTCTGTGTGCGCCGGCGCCGATGTTTACAAGAGCAGGTACCCAAGTGGAAGCGGAGTCCGGCAGGCGGCCCTGGGAGATGCGGTTAGATCAAAGGCTTTCCCACGGCGAGGGCTCCCGGTGCGGCGGCAGCGTGCCTCGCATGGCAGCGCTGGGCTTGTCACCGTGTCTGTGCCATCCCTCGGCATCCGTGAGTGGAGAGCTTTCCTTGGTTCAGCTGTGGGAAAGCAGCCTGAGGATCCGTGCTGCAGGAGCGGCTGATGCTGGATGCCACAGGTGTATATAGGTTGTCCCAGCGTATGGACGAGGGTGTGAAGCTGCCCCATGCAGCTTGCGGAGAGGGGCCCAGCGCCGTGGGTCCAGCAGTGCCATCAGCACTGCCCTGCCAATGCTCTGCCCCTGCCAGGCTCCTCTCTGCCCTTTCCCTACCAGTGTGCTCAGTGAAATGTCCCTTAAATAACAAATCTTCTAGGATGGAGTTTGTCAAGTCACTCACATGGGGTGAAGCTTTTTTCCTACATCAGGGGAAGGTTTGCTTGCCTTTCCATGTGGGGCAGGTGGGCTGAACAGGAGCTGAGCACCAAACCGGTTGCTTCTTACAGGTGTTGGGTCAGCCAGTGTTTCGTGTGTTGTTTTTTTCTGTAATAATGCTATGCTTTGTTGTCCTGCACCAAAAGGAGCAGAGATGCCGGCAGGTGGGGGATGGTGCAGCCCAGTGCTCACACAACGTTCTTACAAGGCTTAAGTCAGTGGATGGTATTTGCCCAAGCCCAGCAATCTGTGAATCAGAAAACAACAACTAACAAAACAGAAATCCTGCTTGCTCATGCTTTGCTAGTCATCAGTTGAGGCAGAGTGATGAAATACTCAGCTCTTCTCACCCTGATAAGTGCTTTATTTTTAGATTACCTTTAGCATTGCCTCAGCAGCTGGTCCTGCAGGCTGGGCTATCGCCTCTGGCTCCTGATGCATGCTCAGACCCTGCTGTTGGTGTGTGCTGGACTGTCACGAAGCCCTTCCAGCTCCTAATTTACAGTCCAGGACAAATGTCACTGCAAAACATTTGTTTTGTTGTGCCTTCATCCCCTTCTCACCTTCTGCTGCTGTGCTACATCATGCCTTGACTGTTTGCAGGAAGAGTTTTCTGGTCAGCTCAGCAAAATGCATCCTATGTCTTCACATTTCTCCAATCCCTTCCAGCAAACTGAATATTTTAGGGCACTTCAGGGTAATTTGTTGAGACAAGAAAATGCCTGGCAGGGAGCTGTTTTGTGCAGAGGCAGCCATGTGTGTGGTGCCCTCCAGCTCTGCCTGTGGTGACAGAAACCAGCCAGCCACGTGTGCCTGGCTGACAAGGCTCTGGGGGAATGCTTAGGTGTCTGCTCTGGGTATCCCAGGCAATCCCAACGTGTCCCAACAGGGCTCACATCAGCACATAGGGGACCATTCCCCAAAGCTGCTGCCAGCAAGAGCTGCCTTCTCCAGCTTCAAAAGTTTTAAGGGTTTTTGAGCAGAGATGCAAGAACAACACTAGGGATGGGAAACATTGGGACAAGTGGGTTTTTCTGCTTGGAAATGCTGATGTGTTGGGAAAAGAATTCTCTGGAAGAAATGCTTTGAATTGGACAAAATTTAAATAAACTCAAATTGCTCCAGATTTTTCAGTATTTTGGAATGTTTTGGTTCAATGTCTTTCAGTTTTATAGAAAAAAAATTTACAATTTTTAAAGGCCAACATCAGGTTTCGTAGATGCCAAACACTTTGATCTACCTCATGCAAAACAATTTTGGAATTGCAATCCATGGCAAATTTATTACCTGCTTCAAAGTAGAAAACAAGTTCCAAAATTGCGTATTTTTTCCCATAAAACACTCCCCCCCCATATCCCTCACCAGCTCACCCACTCACTCATTCTGAGTGAAATATGTAGCTCAGTTCCCTGCACAGGGAAACACAGAGCTGTATTTATGACCTAAGTGGTTCCTTTCACCCTATGTCTCAGCCTGCTGGGTTTCCAGGTGGGATTTCTTAGAGGCATCAGGTTGGCTGACCATGTGCTGGGCAGATGGTTTGCACTGGGGCAGTAAATCAGAGGGGTTTGGGACTCAGCAGATTTCCTGTGCTTGCTCTTGGTGCAGCCCATATCCACCTCCTGGCATTCCCTGATGGCATGGCAATCCCTGTTCATTTGCTGCTTCTTGATTTCTGCTGATGTTTAGGTGTGTTTTGTGGTCTGTGCCAGCCTATGGAATTCCCTAAGCAGCAGAAATCTACCCAGACAAACTTTCTCAATAGAAACAAAGGGATTTCTCTGAAGTGATACTTTAAAAGTGTTTAGTCACAGCATCTTCATTAAGCACAGGTGAGCAGAGCAACTCCACCTTGTAAAGCACTCTGGTTTTCTCCCAGGAGCTTTTCCCTCTTCCTCTGCTCTAGCTGGCCTTCCTTCACCCTCTCCTTTGCTGGCAATTAGATGTCAGACTACAAAGCTGCTGGTGGTTGGGGTCTCAGCTGCCTCATTGCTCAGCGTGTGCACTGGCAATTGTGCTCATTATTATTATTGTTATTGTTATTATTATTGCATCTAGAGGGCTCAGACATTGTGGCAGGCATTTTGCAGACACGTAGGAAAATGTAAATCTTTCCTCCATGGATGTGCAATCAAATCCAAGTTTCAACAAGCAGGAGGCAAAATTAGAAGGAAGGGCTGGTGTTAGGGATGGGCAGCCAAGCCGACCACCACTGCTTGCCCTTTGGGAAGCATTGGATAGGCTGATAAGTGCAAACATCTCCATAAGAAATGTAGTTAACTATTTGAAAATCCTAGGCTAGTTACAGCCTTTATTTATTTTTTTCAGCTGTACTATTTTGAAAGGCTTTGAAGTCCTGTTTTCTGAAGTCACTTGGCCAACCAAAGTCCCAATGACTTTCAGGGAGATGGGAACTCCTGGATTCCTCAATGCTGTGTCAGGGATCAAATGTTTTTGAGATAAGATATGCAAGGGAGGAAGAGAGTGAGAGTGGTGCGTCTAAAAACACCCTCAAAACTTCATCTCAATATGTCCATTTATACAGCATTTGTGACTTTTTTCAAATATTACGCTACTAAGTACTTTTTACCAGTAAAATGTGAGTTTATGGGACTCAATTCATGATTTTGATGCTTCAGATGTGTTAACATTTCAGCCTGGACAGGCCTATTCTCAGTTTATCTCTTTAAAGGTATTTGGGGGAAAGATAGTCAGGTTTAGCTGTTTGTGGCTGTTTAAGGACATTGTTCATTAACACAGCATCTGCAATCACCCACCTTGTTGTGTCCCTGTGATTGTGCAATGCCAGTGTGCCAGAAATATCTGTCAGTGTCCTGCAAGGATGACCAGCAAGGGGTACCCTACACAAGGCTACAACTGAACAAGAACCAAGGTACTTCCTAAGCATGAGCTGTACTCTCTGTAAGAGATCAAAGTTAATGTGTGGACAGGCAAAAAAAAAGACCAAAAAAACCAACCCAAATAACAAAAAACTAAACAAGAGCAAAAATACCTTTGGCAAAATCATCCTTTAGGGTCTGCTTTGGATTTTCATTGTCCTTTTTTTGATTAGGGGAAATGTTTGTGCATGTCCTCTTCAAGCACTTGTGCCTGAGACCTGACAGTCAAAGATGCAATGCTGTAAAACCACAGGAAATGGAAAGAAGTTGATATCAGTAGCTGGGTATTTTTCAGGTGAATAAAAGTACAGCATGAGTGCTTTGTAGGACTGTAATTCTGAAAAAAATGAACAGCTTTCATTCAGAGGCAGTAAATAAGAATTTTTAACTTAGTTTTTTTCAGCAGTAAAGGGCTAGTGTGCCTCAAGGACAGCAAGCCAAGGGACCAGGAGCAGAAGAAGGAGCATTTGAAAAATTGGCTTCAGTTAATTGTTCCTTAAATTCAACGAGTCATGATTTTATTTCAGTGCATGTGGCTCTGTGTATAAACTCTAGCCCAGCCAGAAAAATATCCCTCTGCCATTCGTGAGAGCTAGTAATGGTTTTCTAAGGATTAATTCCTCCTAAAAGATACTGTCTGCATTCCTTTGGAAGATGCCCTCCCACAGGCCTTCTCTTACAGTGCTGCACTAAAAATAGTGCTCAGAGCTTCATTGCGACAGCTCCGTGTTGCAATTTTTATGGTTAGGTAGGTGAAGTCTCTTTAATTCAGCCAGCTCAATTCACTTAAATTTGCATGATAATGTGGTTAATTATCCATGTATTTCAAATGAATAATGATTTCACAAAAAGATAAGAACAAGGTCCTGTTTTTCTTTCTCTATGTTTTAAAAATGCGCATAGAGTTTGCATAATTAAAATGTATTTTCTCTGGAGTGCAAATTCATATCTATTGTAGGTTGAAGTGCAAGCTGCTCTCCATGCTGGGATGGCATCCTCCAGTGGATCCATGTGCAGGGAAGGCATCTTCCAGCCAACTCATGTGCAAGAATGGAGAACTTCAGGCACTCACTCAGCAGACCTGACTCACCATGGCTTACTGCCATGTCAGTGCTGACCAAAGGAAGTTGCTGGGAATGTGACTCCAGCCCGGTTAATAATCACTGTAAAAGGCAGTGCAGAACGAGGTGCCACTCTGCTCCTCAATGGCTTTGCTGTGAGGTGGCAGCAGTGCTTGGGAAGGACAGCAGTCTGCCCAGAGAGCAGCCCCTTCCTCTTTTCTCTGCACAGATAAAGTGTCTGATGACAAAGGGCATTTCCTCATGGGCTGCTGCCGTCAGGAAATTTGGTTGGTCTTGCTGCTCCTTTTAGTCCCTGACCTTTCCCTGTGGTCTGTGCAGCTGCAGACGTCAGAGCAGGCTGGAGTTCCTGGATGGAAGTGAGCGCCCGTGATGGGGATGGGCAGCATCAGGTCACTGTGGATGTTCAGCTCTTGCATAACCACACACCCCTGGAGCAGGGCACTGCCCTGGAGAGCCCCAAAACCCTTCCTGGCCCAAGGAACAGTAAGCACTGGGGATATTTTTCCACCCACCTTTCCCTACATCTCTTTTTTTTGCAAATTAACTCACTTTTTCAGAAAGTGTAAGTCGCTCTGTCTCTTCTGGGTGAGAAAAGAAGCATATATTTTCCATTTGAAAAAAGCTCTTATATAAATGGGGTTCTGCTCCTGTTTTTCTGTTGTCTGGCTTGGTCTGAAGCCCTCTCCTTGTCCTTTCTCCAAAATGCAGACAAGATGGCCAAGGGCTGGGAAGCACTTCCTGTGCCTGTATGGGAGGTGGGGATGCCTAGTCCAGATGCCAGGTAGTTGGTTAGTGGGATTAATGACATTGAGGAACTGAAACTACAGCTTTTGAAAGGGAAAGGGAAATCTCTGCTGCTCCCTTTACACTGTTGACTTCGTTTGCTCTTGCATGAATGGTTACTTGGCTGGCATGTGGTTGGGTAAAAAATATTTATTGGCCTTTCAAGATAAGGAAACTCAACACAGTGATAGAAGGAGATTGTGAGGGGGGTCAAGATGTATCCCGTCCCCTGGCAGAGGGAAAGGATGCTCCCAGTGGGACCTGAGCAATGCACAGCACCCCCAATGTATCCGAGACATGTGAATCTCCAAGTCAGCTAGTGTTTGAACCAATGTTAATTAAAGCATTTTAATGAGGATGTTTTGAGAACTGTGCGTTAGTCTGTGCATGCCCTTCGTGAAATATTAAACATCTCTGCCCTTTCAGCAGCGTCCTCCTCCCCAGAAGAAAACCCAAATGGATTTTGACACTCATGATAATTTTGGAGCTAAGAAACCCAGAGAAATAACCTTCTACAAAAATCTTAATATGATCTTTGATGTTGCAGTCAAAGGAGCACATGCCAGAAAATGTTTTGCTCTTTTCAGTTCATCCTCGGGTTGTTTGTTGTTATTTTACCAGTTCATCCTCTGCTTGTTTGGTATTTATATTTCAGGCGCGACAACAAGCAGCTGATTAACTCATTAGGCACGAGCATCAAAGCACAGAGTGAGAGCACAGAATCTGCTCCTGCATCCTCCAGCTGCTCCCCACAGCTCAGGGGGTTCTGCAGGGCCTGACTGAGGTACAAAAGCCATCTCAGTTACTCGTGGACAGCAGTGTGCCCTGTCTTTCTCAAGCCCTGTCTTTCTCAAGCCATCCCCACCCTGGGGTGCTGTGGCTGTGCCAGAGCATCTCAGGCTCTATCCAAAGGGACAGCCCAAGCTCCAGATTATGTGTCCATCATGCAGGAGGTAGAGGTAGCCCCACAGTGGGAAAAGTCCCCTGTGGAGAACCACAGTCATGGGACAGTGAGGGAAGGTGCTGCATGGTGCTGCTCCAGGCTGAAAGGCCACTTGGTGGACAGGTAACATAGAGAGCACACATCCAGATTTTGAAGGCTGCTTCTAACTATCAAACTCACCAGAGTTGCAGGGGCAACTGAAACTGACAATGCTGACTCTCTCTTGCAGGTTCAGCTCAGGTGGAATTATGCTCAAGGGAGAAGTTTGCACCTGTGTGCTGCTGCCTTGGGTTGAAGGCTTACCAAGGTGTTTTCTCCCCTAAGTGATGTGCTCCACAGCAGTGTGGCTGTCACCCAGCCTTGAAAAGACCAGCCATGCCCTAGATCTCACTGGTGCAGGGTAAGGTGATCTGTCTGTTATCTGTGTACGCCTGCAGCCCTTTAGAACCAGAGGATTAGCAAACAGGTGGTTGCAGTCATACTTAAATCTTGCAGACCTAACTACCTGTCTATGCAAGCCCTGCAGATATGGCACAGGAGCACAGCAAGCCTGTGGTCTCCCAGGAGCCTCCCAGGAACCTTCCTGTACAGGAGACATCCAAGAGATCATCAGCAGGTCCCTATCAGGTACCCAGTGTGTCTCTTTTTTCATACCTCCTTTCACTCCTACCTTGAAGTCATGGCCTTCTGCCCACCCTTCACCTCCAACACACATCTCTGTTTTGACCCCACCTCCTTATTTGTACCCCTTGACCAAGTGCCTTGACCCCAGGTGTGTGAAGTAAATGTACCAAGCTGACTGACCAGGGGCCTCACCAAATCTTATTCTGGCTTTAAAGCCTCCTAAAACTTCTGTCACTCATTAGGTGTTCAGTACCCCACCCACAACAACTATGGTTCACCTGACCTTGACCTCCTCCTCTAAGCAAATCACCACAGTTCCATCAGGCTTGAATGCAGTCCAACACCATTTTGCAGCTTTACACATAGGAGGAGGTCAGTATTTATTGGCAATACTGACTTCAGGTCCATTATGCATGGCACTGCCACAAAGGGGAAAGACCAGATTTTGCACCTGTAGAGCTAAAGAAAGGGCTCATAGATAGGTCCTTGTTCTCCTAGAATTCAAGTGTTTGCAAGGAGGCTGCTCATGCTGGCAGCACTGTGGGATCAAAGCTGATCCTGGAAAACTCATCAGAAATTTGATGGGTCTGTAACATAACCAGTGGCAAAATGAAGGAGAGGAGCCTGGCAGGATTAAAGTATTTTTACATGTTTCAATCTCCAGAGTCCCAGCCCTGGCAATAGTGCCACTGCTGAACTCCCGGTTCTCCGGTGATCCCCTCTCTCCTGCAGCCCAACCAGCATGTGATTCATTTTGCACTGAGAAAAAAAATCAAAAGCTGAGGCCCTTTGCTTTGCACATTTGCCACACAAACAGGCCTGTTTGCAAAGACCAGTGTGCACTTGCACACCCACCATGGGCTCTGTTAGCACCTGAAACTGGCTCCTGACAGGATGCTCCAGGGAAGGAGGAGTAAGGAGGCATAATCCCACAATGAAGTCATGTGAGGAAATGGTTATATTTTTTTCCCTTTTACATAAGGAGCTGCCATAGTGCTGCTGAGAAATAGATATTCAACAGCCAGCCGCAGGCAATGTGAGATGACAGATACATGTTTCAATAATGTCTTTATTCCAGTTCAGCTGAAAAAATAATTATTGAATTTGGGTCTTAAGCCAAGAAGTACCTTTGTATCTGAGAGCTCATTGATTAAAACAACTTGTGCTTTCAGCTGGGTTCTAAAAGAGACACTACTTTATACCTCACACAAAGTATTAAAATATCTGTATTTGGGAGGACAGAGGAATTTAGAGAGTGACCTCAGTGTTTCTTGAGATTTGAAGAACCCAGCCTAGAGAAGCTTCTACTTTTAAACTCAGGGATTTCTCCTAGAACAGGAAGTTTTTCTTGCATTGTTACCCAGCAAAATGAGCTCTGGATTATATTTAGCTCCATTCATTCAGCACAATGAAAAGTAAGACTCCAGCCAATTTCCTTAAGCAAGTTTATTAATAAGCACTAGTTGTTTGGTGGCTGGTAATTTCTAGGTGGCCAGAGGACATGATATGCAGCAAAACCTCCCTCCCTCATCTGAACAATGTTCTTAGTGGATTAGACAACTTGAAGCACTACCTGTGCTGGGTACCTGTGCAAGCCTGGCAGCCTGAATATTGTCCCAGGTACATCTTCCAGTCCTGCCCTGGTCACTCTTGCTCAGGTCATGCTTCACTGGAGCTTCACCAAGGGCAGTTGAGCAGCTTTTAAGCTTGAGCTAAATAACTTTTCAGGTATGCTGACTACAGACTCAAGACAGCTCTGTGTGAGACCACCATTGCTGCAGCTGCTGAGCTGGAGGAAACCACGCTCGCTGTAGGCACAGCAATCACAATAAAGACTCCCAGCACATAGGAGCACCTGCTGCAGCCACACACAAGTCGGGAGCTTGGGTCAGCCAGTGGTCTGCCCATAAATCCGGGCTTCATCCATTGCTTTCTGTTATCTAAACACAAATTGCTAGAGGTGTGTCCCTGCTGAGAGCTGGAAAACAACTTGAGGTGTTTCTAAACTTGACAAACTTCATGACCCTAAACTTTTCATCTGTATTGTTTACTCTCACTTGGTCTCAAAGTATCTGTCTTGTGTTTAGGGTGGGCTGAGCTCAAATTATCTCCTGCCTGTGCTCAATGTAGATGATGTGACATAAAGTTCAGGCTGGCCCTAAAGGAGTGGGGTCCTAACCACCACATCCATTTGCAGTCATCAAGGGGAGAGGTTTGGAGCTAGGTGTCCCTGTAACACATCCAGTGGTGGGATATACTTCCCTTGAGGTCTCACAAAATTCAGGCTATGTGGTGCCTTGGCTTTGCTTGGACAGGAAAAAATAGTTGTATTCCTCCTGCTGTGGGTGCTGGTGGAGGAATGGGTGGAGGTGATCTCTGTGCTTCTGTAAAAGCAAAATACAGCAATCTGTGGCCATCCTCACTGAGTCTAGAGTCATGGTAGGATGCCTTCACAGGCTATGGGTGCAAGAGATGAGAGAACCCAGGAAGCAGCATGTGTCAACCACAAACCATTGCTGTTGGGGGTCAAATATAGAGGAAGGAGCATTGCTGGTCTAACTTCTCCCTACAGACTGCAGATATCCATGTACAAGGAAAACAATTCTGGTACTCTAGAACTCAAATACCAGTCGTGGGAGGGTGGTGGTCAGCATGGTCATGGGTCCTCTACTGGAACAACTGGGACAGTTGTTCCCTCAGTGCTCACCTTGCCTCTCTCAGTGCCCATCATGTCAGCAGTTATGGCACTGAAAATTCCCAAAGCTCAGCAGCTTGCACCTTTCTGCCTGCAAACTCTGGCATCACTGCAAACCATGTGTTTCAGCCCAGTCTGGAAGATTTCAGTCAAAAGGACTACAAATGGACTTTACTTTTCCTGAGGACAGTTGAGACTTTGTGCCATCAGAGCATGGCATCTTCAAAACAGGTACAAAGGAGGTAGGTAAGGCCACCTAAGCCAGCTAAACCTATATTAGCAAGTTATAAAAGCAATAAAATGTTAAACCACAGAATTTCTTCAAATTCCAGCCATTTTATGTGTGTGGTTGGCAGTGCTCTGTTATTCCTGCCAAGCATTCAATTAGCACTTGAGTTAATAAGATGTTTTAATGGCTGTTAAATTAATCTCTGACATTAAACAGAAATCTCTGAAATTAAACTCTGACACTGCTTTCCAGTGTTTTCCAAAGGAAAGATACTCTTTCAAACCAGTTCCCATGCTATCGTTGCCACTGATTATTTGTGTTTATTCTCTTTACTACACTTATTTGATTTCATTTGAAATTAGATGCAGTGATAGGGGATGTGATTTGGTATTTTTCTCCATTGGGCTGAATAGATGAGGATTAGAGCTCCAGAGCTCTGAGAAAATGAGTCTTCATAAGCATTTGTTCAAATAGAAATCACAGAGCCTTTTTTAGGACCGTCACAGCCCCTTTGATTTGCTCTTCATCAGTGCTCTTGCAAGTTTATTCACAGAAAGCTTTGCCAAAAAATTCAAGTATTGCTAAGAGAGATGTACTAGCATGTAAAACATGCAGTAGCCCAGGAATACCTTTAAAAATGTTTGGGTTGACCTGTGCCATGGCTGTTTTTTTGGTGTTTTTTTTGTGGTCTGACAGTGATTCAGGCATGAAAACACTCAATATTTTGGGGGTTAGCTCATCAGCCACTTAAAACAGCTAATGTACTATAAATAGAAGGACAACATCAAGTAAAAGCAATAGGCAATATGTCCCCAAAACCTCAGAGATGTAGAATTGTTTCATCCTGAAAAATTAAAAGAACAAAAGAAAACACAATCTGTAGGCAGTTGAAGCCCTGGCTGGAGCACTGAGAATGATATTCTTCCAATCCAGCTGGGAGTGGGATTGGTGCGTGGTTGGGTTTCATAGGTCTGTGATATCTCCCTGGCTTCATTCAAACTGATGCTTCTGCTGTGAGTGGAATAGCCTAGGGCTGGAGCTGTGCTGAGAGAAATGAAAAGCTTTCATAAAATTATGTCATGTGCTGAATGTGCCAGCCTGTCGTGTAATAATAGCTAAAACTTTCTGTAATTAAAACAAGTAGCTAGTTATGGTGTCTGACTATGATCAAAGCTCTTTTGTCTGCTTTGGCAGTTGGCACATGTGAAAGATTTTGGCGTACATGGAAAATACTGTTGTGGTTTTTCTCTTAGTTTTAAATGGCAAGACACATACATCTTGAATTATTTGTAAACTGAAAGAAATTCGTAACGGGAAACACCAGAACGTGCATGACGTAAAATATCTACGATTTCTGGCAGAAGCAGCTCCTGCACCCAGCCATGGTGCCTTCAGAGTGCTTGACCCATTGCTGTGATGCAAATGGTCAAAAAATGGAATTTTATATTTCTGCACCCAGCCATGGTGCCTTCAGAGTGCTTGACCCATTGCTGTGATGCAAATGGTCAAAAAATGGAATTTTATATTTCTGCAGAGATGGGAACAGAGCTCTTGAGAACATTCCCAAATATCCTACACTGCCTTTTAAAGTAGGAGTTGCTTTTGCATAACAAATATTCGTCTAAATTGTGACAAACCAGTTATCTCCCATTTGAGGATATTTTTTTTTGTTACTAGATTGTAGTTGTTTTGAGACATTTTATAGATAAAAGGTACCTTTCGGTTCATGAGAGAAACCATCATTATTTTTCCATATTCATGTCTGGTATCTGTATTATAAAAGAAAGGCCTTGATGAGTAAATGTAAACTGGTTTTGCTCTCAAATTCATCTTCATTTTGAAAAAAAAAAAAAAACAAAAAAAACCAAACTAATCCAGAATTCCTTTTGCATCTCTGAAAATATCTACTACTACTTTAAAAGTCTCTGGGAGGATAAATATGAAGCAGTTTTACAAAAACCCAGATATGAACTGAGTGGTTGAGGAACATCAGCCAATAGAATGTTTTAAACATTATATTATGTAACAAAACATCATCTGAGGGATGTGCCCAGCAGAGTATTTCTGAGCATCTGGATTTTTTCGTCTCTTCTCCTGAAGTTCTGAGGTAGGTTTGATGAAAATTTGCTTCTCGCATATCATGTGTGTGATTGTGTCTTTTTGTGTTTCCTGTAGTTTCAGATTATGTCATGTGAACACAGTGGGCCAAAAATGACTATTTCCCCAAATTCAGCTGTGTTTGATGTGGATTGTCTTCTCATCTTGGTCAGGGCTGAAAGAATTGGTTCTACTTTCAAGTGTGACTCTGCAAGCAAGTGTGCCTAAACCCAGCTGCTTCTGACCTTTTTCCACCTTTGCTGCTTTTCAGAGGTGACAGGAAATCTATATTACATTTTATTTGGATATTTGGCCAGTAAACTGATTTTCAGTCATCTTGGGCCACCTCTGCTTCAGAGGGCAGGACTTCACTGTAAAGGCTCAGAGTCCACCACTTCAGGATATGTGGTCTTTGGAGCAGCTCACACTCTATGGCTGGTGCTTTTGGACCAGACTGCGGAGCATGCAGGACTCACTAGTCCCTGGAGGTTTAGCCAACTACTGTGAAATCCTGCTGACCTCTGTAAGGATCTCCAGCAGTTTGTATCTTGGTAATGGCCTGTGTTAGACTGCACCTTCTATGCTTATAATCTTGGTTCTATATATTACTGTCTACAGAATGACCCATTTTCATCTCCTCTTGGGTGTGTGACAATTACTCTTGTGGTATATGAGGAGGAGATGCTTCACAAGGTGGCACAGAGAGCCACCCAGGATGCTATGTGGGCATTTCTGCAGCACAAGATCTGTGGTCAGTACAGAAACAAACCTTCAGCTCAAACATGCTGAAGCACAGCACCATGCAGGCTGCAGGCAAAGGTGTCATTAACATATCCAGGGATGTTGCCTCCAGGTGACTACAGACAGTGTTACCATCATGTGCAATCACAGGCAATGTGCTGTGACATTCCCTCATCCCTGACTGGAAGCTGTTGACCTATGGAGCTTTCCTGTTAGATTAATTTATCCACAGCTCACCTTCAATGAATGTTTTAAATTGACAACCTGACTGATATACCTCTCACGGAACATGAACACTGACATCTTGTAGACTGGTTTTGTTTTTGAACTGTAGACATTTAGAAAGAAACGTATTTACTGCAGATGTCAATGCAGAAGATTCCAGCCTGCTGTCCTCAAAAAGGACATGTCAAAGGCTATGGCTGGACCTGGTTTTGCTCCTGTGCTTGGTCTGATTGCCTGAATGTGGCCAGCTTGGTCCTATTACCAGGATTTCTGTGCCTGTTTCTAAGAGCTCTGTGGAATGCCACCTCCCTTTGCTGCTTTCCCTGTGCAGAGCTCTGGATCCAGGCTTGTCCCCAGCTCTCATGCCAGCCAGCTCTCACTGTTAAGACATGCTTATTCCTTTCTGCAAAGGAGCATTTCATCAGGAGCAGGGAACAACAAGAAACATCTACCTGGCCTAATGCACTTGGCATTCAGTTGATCTCATATGCTAAGGGTTAAAGACTTTAGTTTCTGCTGTAGCTCAGTCAGGGTCCATGTGCAGCCTCAAATGGATGGAGCATTGATATTTTTACATTCCTCCACCTGAGATCTCCTAAATGGTGGTGGATATTATCCCTTTGTCTCTATTGCAGGCAAGCAGGAAAACTCCCTTACCAAAATTCCCATCATACTGGGCGTTTGTCTACTCATTGTGTGAATGTGCATGTTGACTATTCACATACCTCTAACCTTGTTTACCATAACCAGCCTCTTTTTGCATACATCAAGCTTCCACGGAGTTCTCCTGAGTCCTCAGGGATTCATGCCACTTAATGATAAAAAAAAGATCTGCATTGCTGCTATTGTAGCTTCAAGTATTTCTCAATACTGTAGTGTCTCACACCAGGACATGGTTAAGTAGGATGGGAACTGTATTTCAAAATTGGCATGAGAAAAGTAGATGTAATTTGCATGGCTGCACAAGGTACAGGAATCCACTGTGTAGTTTATCCTTTTCTCAAGCTGAGAAACTCTAGAAGAGAGAAGTTCCCAGAAAACCAAAAGCTAAAACAATGTTGCTATTTTACACCATTTAAATTCTTATATAGAGTCAGGCAGTTCTAGTAGTTAGGACTAGAGAGATGGTCTCTTCTGTGATAGTAACTTGATTTTTTCAGATACTACTTTCTATATTGATTTTTATTTTCCTTGCTGGAATGCAGCATATATACTTTCTCCATTGGTGTTTGCATATGTGTATAAATGCAGACATATGTGAGTACATACACATGTGTTTATATGTACATACACACACAAGGCTGGAGACCTGCCTATTTCTGCACATATTCTATTTGAATTCCAAAGACAACTTCTATTAACTTTAACTTTCAGAGCTGATTAATGATCATTTCACAGCAGAGGAGTTATCTCAAGGCATCAAGGACCATCAACACTGTCCTTAGAGCTGTTGGGGTTTCATACAATATTTCTACTTCAAAAGAAAAGAACGGAAAATGCCAAAACTGAAAGTCATAAAGAGACAAGATCTTACTGCAGAATGCACAGACAGCACTCCAAAACTGAAAAAAACCTCATTCTAGAACTAGAAGATTGTCTGGAGATGGGTGGGCCAGAGCTATGTGCTGTTTCTTGAAAGACACTGACCCAAACATCAAAGGACTCAAGAAGCACTAAGGGCTCCCAGAACAGGTAAGACATTCAGGTATTTATTGTCTTTCAGAGATGTTTTTTTAAATTTTTCTGGACTTTCAGAGTTTAAAACAAAGATGACTTTAGGACATTCCTCTGCAAAACCTTCATGTACATCAATCTGTCCCCCATGAGTTCCCAGGACGGTGAAACTGGAAGAATCCTGACCTTGAAAAGGACATCGGCTCAACTAGAGCTGATGGTTACATCCACAGCCTGAGTTTAGATGGACCAGCAGTAAAGGACCTAGAAAAAAAAGGATCTCTGAAATGAGTTTAAACAAAACCAGATGTACAACATTAGAGGAATATATATTTAAATAAAAGCTTAATCTTTAAACCTCAAGAGCATACTCCCCTGGCAGTCAGTGAACTGAATGCAATACAAACCCCCCAGGTAATATAAGAAATGTGAACAATTCCTGCAGGGAGGGATCCTGAGGTATTTTGCAATTGTAAATGGATACAGAGAAGACTAATAACTATCAGTTTGCTGTGAACTGGGGTCTCATCCTCTGGAAATCCCTCCAGAGAAGAATAGAGTAGGTTTCCCAGATGAACATGAAGTACTGCTGGTTTGATATTCCCTTCCTCTGGGCATTAATAGTTTGGGAATCTTCTACCAGCTTTTTCAGTAAATCCTTCCTCTACTACACATGTAATTCAGTCTCTCCTGCTCCTTAGCTGAGCATGGTCCTACTTGCCTGCAAAATCACTGATTCCTCAGGGTGGCTCAGCAGGTATTAGTTATATTTCAGGGATCTCTCTTTTAAATTTTTTGATCAAAATACATATAGTTTGCCCAGATAATGGACAAATGATGGGTCAGTGGCACAAGTACCTGTAATGAACGTGGTAGCAAATGCTAAGCAGGTGCTATGGTCTGTGTTAGCTCCTTATAGAAAAAGCAGAGTAAGGAGGACTGGCTGTGTCCTTCCACCTCTGCCTTCCACAGCAGCTGCACTGTGGCATCTCTCCAGCTTCTGGCAAAACAACTCCCACCCGGACAATTGTGAATATGTTTCATGTGGTCAGAGAGCACTGGAGAGACAGGCCAGAAATTCAGCCTGTTAAGCTAAACCCAAAAAATAGGAAATTATCTGCATATAAATATAGTTTATGCTTTTCCACTTGAAAGGAAATCCCCTTATCAGCTCAGTCTCAGTTGAAAACAACTATGGACACTGTGGGCTGAGCCAAGAGCCCTTGCTGAGAAGAATGGGTGGCCTATCCTGGCAACTGAATCCATGGCTTTACAGACCTTTGGGGAAGGAGTTTTCCCATATTTTGTAAAATAAGTTGCCAGAGAGAGCTGTTGAAGGGCACAGTGGAGCATGGAAAGAGCACATGTCTGTTCTGCACAGCCTGATACTGGGAACTGATGGAAAAATAGGGAAGGAGATGTGAGGTTAGAGAAGGAGATTTTTTGGTTAAATGCCGTTTTCTTTCCTTTTAAGTAGACTACCATCCTGCTGCCACTGAATTCAATTAAAATGTTGCTATTAAATTTCAAGAAAGTAAAAATCATTGCAAACTTCCTTGTTGCCTGAATCTTCAAATATTAGTCCTTTCTCTGTTCTTCCTTTCTATGTATTTTTGTCCCAAAATGCTCTGGGTCAAACTCATGAAGTCCTATACAGCTGAAGGCTATGCAGATACAGGTGGGATA
The DNA here is from genome assembly GCA_013400435.1 of Pycnonotus jocosus. Taxonomy (NCBI): domain Eukaryota; kingdom Metazoa; phylum Chordata; class Aves; order Passeriformes; family Pycnonotidae; genus Pycnonotus; species Pycnonotus jocosus. Next base: position 546,066 of record VWYP01034190.1, on the reverse strand, counting down.
AAGCTTTTTATTTATTAAAAAAACCCAAAATGAACAGAGCCAAACTGAAGTTCCCTCCTGCAATAGTACAAAGCTATCTTAAAAATGAAAACAAACAACAAAACGTCTGAAACCACCCCAAGGAGTACAGGATGGCATGAAGCCCTGGTTCAGTGCTCAGAAATCCAGCACAGCCACATACAGAAGTAGTTCTCCACATATGCATCAGGAACCCAGCAACCCCTGAAAATTATTCTAAGTAACTGCCAGGGAATAAACATTTTTCCATGTTATCTGGTGACCAGAAAAGTGGAGGTTTTTACCCCAGAAGTGCAATGATGTGGCTGATAATTTGGCAACACACACTAGTAGTCTCTACGCATGTCTTATACAGGGTTTGAAATGTAAATTTTCTCTGCAGCCAGCCAAGGCACGGGAACAGCAAGTGGCACCTTTCACTCCTGGAGCTGTTTTCCACTGCTGAACCACCTCCTCCTCACCGAGGCCGTGCTCTTTGTGGGCTGCACAGGCAAAGGGCAGGACATGCTGCTCACAGAGTGCCCACCAGCCTTGTCAGGGTGGTTTTTACCAGCAGCTGTGGTGAGTCCCTCTGTTTTTCTGGGATGACTCTTACTCTTCATAGTGCTCCCAAAGACCCTGCACTGAAGCAGTGCAGGAGGGAAGGAGCAGTGACTAAATGGGACTGGAAGGAAAAATTAGCTGATAGCACGTTCTAAATTCCTTTCAGCTTATGGTGGAGTTATGAGCAGCACCAATGGAACCTTCCACAAGAAAGGGAGCTGATTCCCAGCTTCCCAGGGAACTCATTGAGAGCCACGGCCCAACAGCAGCACTTCCCTCAGGCAAGGATGTGCCTCCTAGTAAGAACAAGGTTTGCATGGCATTCTCAGCATCCCTGGTCGCTTTCAAATCCTCTGGTCTGGGAAAAGCATTAGTCTCCCATCCCTCTGCTGCCCTGACAATTAGAATTTGTTTTTCCCAGTTGAAGTGGGGAGCATCCCACAGCATGAGCTCAAAGAAACAATTTTTATATATGTTTTCCACTGAAACAGCATCATCTTCCTGATGGCATGGGGTCAGTTAAAGTTCTCAAGCTGTGCTGTGGAGGTTTTCTCCACAAAAGCGGGGGTGTTAACCATGGTGGCATGGCACAGCTCCAGCTCGGCTCGCACCACTCGGCTCTCCCGCTGCTCTGGCAGCCGGGGCAGCGCACCCCGCATTGTTTAAACAGCTGCCTCGTTTCATCTGGGAGGTGGCTGCCCTTCAGTCCTGGGAGAAGAGCTCATCGTCTGGATAGTTTGCATAACAATTAACATTTGTCAGCTGAGATCTGCCTGGTGAAAGATCACTATTTACAAGTAGGCGGTGTGTCTTTGGAGGCTGCAATACTTCTTGAACCACAAAAAACTAAGCTGAGAGCGAGAAGCCTGAAGGTGGGCTGATTTCACAGGGCAGGTTTAAGGAAGAGTTCCTTTTGCATTCAGCTCAGAGGTAGAAAAGCAGAGCTGCCGTGAAAGGGGGGATTCTTTAGATCTTACAGATTTCATTCACTTGTTCCAATGAAATAGATACATCCGCCTTAAACAATTGAAAGAGGTATTTACTGCCTGTGGTTTAACAACTGTACTAAGTCAAAGGGACCAGTCAACTAGAACCTTATAATTCTTTTCTAAAGAGAGGATGAGAGAAAAGAATGAGACGACAATGCAGTATTTATAATAAAGATGAAATGAGTGGAACTCAATGGCGCCAGCAGCCCTGGAGCTCCTGCTGCTTGGGCTAATGCATTTTGCATTAGCACGTCTGGATATCTGGCACTGGAAAGTCCTGCAAATGCTTTTACAAAATAGCGGCATTCTTACAGAAGCAGCATTTCTTCCAAGCACCACCCCTGACGGGTGCAGCTGGGATGAGCAGCCCCTGCAGCTGGGTGAATTAGCAGGAAGTTTTCAGGTGACTAAGACCTGTTTTCCACTTGCCTTCCCACAGCCAGGTTGCTTTTTTACCTGCTCGCTTCTGCACGTTTCCAAGTGGTTGCACCGTGACTCCCCGTTGGAGCACTCGCTTGAGCAGCGGTGTGTGTAAGGGCAGCTGTCCCTGCCTGGGAGCTGCGGGCTCACAAAGGCAGGATCCCTGACTTCTCAAGTTATACTGGGGGGCTACTGAGCACATAGACATCATGTTGAACATACAAAATTACATCTGTAAGTAGGTTTGCTCTGCATAGACTAAATAAATAACATCTGTGTTACAAGAACCCCCATGTGATCTCTATCCCATACTACTCCATTACTCCGTCAGCTAATCTTGTATTTGCCTTGGAAGCTATACAAAGTCCTCAAAGGAATTGATAGCCAGCAACTGCAGATCACCCAAGTAATTTATTTTTCATTCTTCCCCCAACAGACTGGAGAGATATGTGTCTCTCTTCTTCCTGAAACCTGGATTTGAAAAGCTCTGTGTTGCCTCCTCATAACCTTGCAGAACAACAGCGTTAGCAGTAATGAGCAAAGCACAGCAGCACCTCAGGACAAACTCTGGGATGAGTAGAAAGACCACCTGGGTGTAATGTTGTAAGAAGCAGATAGCAAATGGTACCTTCTTTTTATAACTGATAGAAAAGATAAATTCAGCACCTCAGGGTTTTCTTTAGGTTTTTGACATATACAAATGATTTCTTGTTTTAAGAAATAAGTGATACCAGAATGTATTCAATAATACTTAAAATATGGGACTTTGGCTGTTTGTTTTCCTTTCTGTCTAAGCCTCTCTTACATGGGCTTACCTCTGCACAGAAGCCACACAGAAATCTGTGGGGAAAAGAAAAATGGTGCTAGGGGCTGCCAAAAAGTGTGGGAACAAGTCAATGATGAGTGAGGAAGGTAGAAGGAAATGGATTTATGAAGCTGTTGTCCTGATTTTTCTATGCTTGAATGCAGCTAAGAACAGGACTTCTTTCTAAAAATACAGCTGCTCTCAGCCTCTGACTCCCAAATGCTGGAGCAGCAGGTCTGGGGTAGCAGCTATGAGCCCTGGCACCTTGATCCCAGCACCAAACCTTGTGTTCATGGACAAATTACTTTTGATATAACTTTTCAGCAATGTCTTTTGTTTTCAGTAGCACGTGTTGAACTCTACAAAATCTGCTCTTAATATCTTGACCTCCTATATGGAAAATACTTCTAAGAGCCATGGGATGTTGTTCAGTTACCATAGCACAATGCCCAGAACTTGTCTGGCAGTGCTAAGTCCAAGCCAGGCTGCTTTTCACTGCCAGCCTGCTCACACACCATGGTGACTTCACCCAAACTGGAGGGTGAAGAGAAACCAACACCTACCTTTGTTTTAAGACAACCCTGCTTAGAGTGTCTTGCAATGAGTTACTTAAACCAAGGCAGGAGAGACTTTTGGAGAGGAGGATGGCACCCCAACAGAAGCCAGAGCTGTGGAAGGCAATTAGGAAAAAGGCCTTTAAATACCACAGGTGGGCAATAGCTCAGCACCAGGAATAAGAGCCAAAGAGTTGGTCTCCAGAGCAGGCAAAGGCCCCAGGTTGTGACTCCCCACATTTAGGCTGTTGAGTCTGGTCAGGATATGGCTTGGATATGGAGGTGAGTTCTGGACTGAGGTTTTGACTTGATTTGTTGCTATTCAGAAGACTTTCCTGAGGCAAACCTCTTACGCTGAGTAACCTCTGTGTCAGGTTTCCAGTGCATCTTTGAGTCTGGATTGGTGTCCATGAGGACAGCTCAGTCATTAGCTTCTTCCAGGAGGATGTGCTGCTGGCCTTGCTCCACAAGTTCCCTGGGGATGGGCTGAGCTTTAACTTTGCAGAGTGTTTTAGAGAAACACTGGACACCCTGGGGCTGCAGAAAGCACACGTTGAGGCAGAGTCCTCCACTTCTTCATACAGAGAAGTCAAAATGTGAAATTGATGCTAAAGGAAGCAGTGCTTGGAGCCAGTTCTGGGTTCTCAGGAAGCAGGAAAGCCCCTGATGTTCCTGCCCTAACACATCCTCGGCACTACTTTCTAGAGGTATGCATTTTAACATTTTTTCAGGCGTCAGTGCTTTTTTCCCCATCTTGTGCATTGCTACATCTTTGCCTTCTTTCCAGTGTAACCACTGTCTCAGAGAGTCTGAGCTGCTGCTCAGCTGGGACTGGAGAAATGGCCACGGAGACATACAGCTTGTGACAGGTAATTCTGATTTATGCCACTTGGTGCTATCACACAAGGCTTTGAAAACAACGTGTCCCAGTGCAGCCACATGTATTTTGCTGTCTGCTGCTCTGTGAAGCCTGGAACAGTTTAAGGCTTTGAATGTATCCTCCTCTGCCTGGAGCAGAGTATCCTGCTAATGCTAAAAGGCATTTTGACAATGTGTATTCAGTATTCTCCTTCCTGCAGGGGATCTCAGCAGCAAAATTGTCAGAGTCACTGGTCCAAGCAGAGTAGATATGGCTATAGGCTGTGCTGGGGGAGTTGCATTTTCCCACCTTTGGTTTACTGTCTGAGCTGGGGCAGCTGGTTTTCCTTTCAGGTGCTGCCTGGAGCAGAACCAACTGACCTGGGAGTGAAAGCCCTAAGGTGTCACTTGCTGTTCCCTCAGCTGGAAGAACAGTAACTCATTGCTTTAGTAAAGGACCAGTCCCAAATAATGGCCTGGCCTCATGATGGGAGAGCAGGAATCTCAGCAGTGTGATGGATCTGGCACTGACCCCAGAAATGGCCCATGTGGATTCCACTAGGGAATGGACATTGTGCAGGAAGGGAAATCTCAGAAATGCAGCTCCCTGGGAGATTAGAGAATCACCTAAGACAGCATTTGGAAGATAGCCTGGAAGAGCAAGAATGGTGGGAACTCTGCATGGCCAAGATCCTGGAATGGGGTAAAAGGAAGGGAAAGGATGGGTGCAAGATGTCCTGATGCTCCTGCAAGGAGACCCAGAGTGAGGCTTCTGCATCCCTCTGCTTGCTGCACAACATCACCGTGAGCAGCTGTACCTCAGGGGCTGGGAAGTGCCACAATGACTCCAGGCACTGCTGTGCTCTTAGGGTGTTGCCCACTCCATGAAGTGGCTTTGGCAAGGCAGCAGATGCCATATCCTCAATCCTGAGTGTGGAGACAGGGACTCTGCCCTCCTGAGCATGCTGCACATGATGGGATCCAACCATCAGGGCACACATTCAGCTGTGGACAGGTGCCAGCTGCAAGGGCAGCCCCAGGAGGGAGGTCCTCTGCTTTAGGGTAGGTCACCATGTTACCTGATTTGTCTCTTTTTGTGGTTTTAATGGTTTTGCACATATTTCCATTGTGCTGTGCTTTGCTTTTGCAGTCATGTGTTGAAAACAGTCAGGATACATAAAAACAGGAAAGATCTTTAATCTTAGGGTCATGAGAATGACACTTGACCTAGCAAAGCTACTCATCCAGTTGCTCTTTTTCTAATATACTTGTTTTCTTTTTTCAGTACTGACAGTGTTTCAAGCATCTGGATTTCAGCCACAGCTTCTGATATGAAATTTTAGAGAAGTGATGCGTTAACTAACAAATTATACCATCTCAGAAAAGCTCAGGACTTGCTCTTGATCTCTTTCCATCAATTTCTTCTTTTGTCTTGAAATACATTCCAGAGTCTCTTAAGCAAACTGGTGTGGTTTTGTTCATTGCACAGTTTTCTTCAGCTAGTGAATATTAATTCCCCTATCGGGTCAAATAATTGGAATAATGCAAATAGACCCAAATAACAGTTGCAAATTAAATAATGCCTAAGCACTTTACAATAAACAGATCAAGAAAAATACATTCATTTTAACACCTGAATTCTTTGTATAAGCAGAATCAAGAGGCAGAAGTCCAGAAAGAACGTTAAAAGTTGCAATAACCCTAAATCCTGGGTCATGCAATTTGAGCTCTGCCATTGGAAAACTGTTGCATGTTGCACATGCTGTGCTTTAAAAATGACACTGATGACCCTGCAAGAACACTCAGTGGATTGACTTCCCAAAAATCATCTGGTCAAGTCTGTGTTCAAACTATACCACTTCAGAGCATGGCTACAAGGTGCAAATGTCACTTAGGGAAGTCCCCAAACCTGGGCTGAACTTTATAAATGCTTTCACTATCATTTACAGGGGAGATCACCCTTGCACAGCTCTCCCCACTTTGGCAGCAGACCAAGCCAACTTGCATTTGGCATGAACAGGGAATAGCCCTGTCCCACCAAAATCCAAAAATGCCACTTGGCACCGTCAGACCACATGGAGCTTTCCCAAAACTACATTGCAGGTGAGGAGCAGAAACCCCTTGTTTCAAACTCCTGCATTATCAGAAAACTTCTAGAGTTTCTCAGGCATTCATCACACCCCCACAATGTGTCCGGCTGAGTGAGAGCACCTTGCAGTGGGATTGGGTTTTATCCGGCACCAGGTACACTGATAACCCTCCCTAATCAGTCGCTGATCTCTGCTTTGTGAAAGCACTGCCCGTGGTATTTCTGCTGAAGCTATTTTTAAATGACAGTGTGATATTTTGTTTTCTTTCGCTCATTTGTCAATGAAGAACTGGCTGTGCTGTGCGTCTGCTCTGACAAGAAACTTCCAGTTATTTTTCAGCCCGTTCCAGCTGGGATGGAGGCAGGGCTGGAGAAAGTGCTGTCTGCAGGCAGGGTGAGCCCTCCAGGGAGCAGTGACCCTGCAGACCTCTGCCTGTCGGGGTCCCCTGGGTCCAGCTATGGGAAAAGCCTTCTAGGTTTCTTCTGACTCTGGTCCTGATGCTGCTTTAGGCTGACTTTCACAATTAGGGTTATTTTTGGTTTGGCTGAGCTGCTACTTGCATGAATGTTGGGGTTTTGTTTTGTTTGGTTTTGGTTTTTTTCTGTCACTTTAATTGCACTAGGTTATCAAGGAATTATGTTTTTAGGTTTAGGTTCTGAATGGCCTCAGAGCATGAGCAGCTAAAAATTGAAAATGAAAACCTGTCATATCCAAATGGCATCACTGCATGGACAATTTACATTTCATCTCATCAAATGGCTTTCCCAAATGGAGATGTAACAAGTTCTACCTCTTCATCCAAGCACCTGGACATCACTGCATGTTTCACAAAGGGCTGCGTGTTTCACAAAGGGCTGCATGTTTCACACATAATTTCTCTCAAAAAATGCATTACAGATTGGCATTAGCCAATTTCCATCCCTGTCGGTTTCTTCTAGATGAAGGAAATATAAAACTCCTGCTGGAATCTTGCTGATTCCCAAGCCCTCCACCCTTAAGCACTGCTGGATGGTAGTTGTGCCACAACTGTATACCAAGGTTTTCTAACCTGTGTCTGAATCAAATTCAGACACAAATGGCTCACAGAACATAAAACCCTACTGAGAAATACAGGTTGTCTACGACTTTGTGGCTATCAGATAAAAACATGCCTAATTAGGTCCTAGAAAATTACATTCACTCATTTTAAGTCTTCTGGGCCAAAGATTTCTGTTTAAGCCCAGGATTCATTCCATCACCTTCCCTTACTTATAATATGTACAACACTGGTTCCCTACAGAGCTAATCTCACAGACTTCATCAAGATTACTGCTCAGGTAATTCATTCCAACCTAAGAAAAGGTGTTTTGACTCAGCTGAGACCAAGTTTTGGGAGGGAGCAAGTCCCTGGGATCAGCCCTCAGAGCAGAGCTACATCTTTACTAAAGTTTGCTGCCCTGATTCAGCAGATCCAGCAGTTGGGGCAAGAGGGAGAATTCCATCCCTTCTTAACCTGAGCTATGCCAGTTCCCACCAGTTACCAAAACTGGTTTTTACACTGCAGAGTCCAGTAGAACTGGATTGAAACCAGCATGCCTTTTTTTTTTTTTCCCATTGAGAATCTGACTGATACTCTAAATCTCTTGAATTTTCTAGTTTGTTATACAAAAGCCATTGGGAAGACCAGGTATAGTCTGATTGGTTAGATATTAAAGATATGTTGGACATATCTTTATATAAGATAAATAATTTCTGCTGCTTTTAGTTAAGATCCCTGAGGCAATAATAACGGAAGCAGTAAAAATATGTCCCTTATTCATCATGGCTCTACGTCAGAAGTTTACTGCTCTAATCATTAACTTGCCTGCTGCATTATCCATGAAAATTGCTTGGTAATATTTATGAAATGTGACCTTTGTTAATTCAATGTTACGAAGTGTTGGATTCATTCTGTTTGCAAGTGGAACAGATTTCCAAATCACTCTGCAATTAGTACAGTTTGATCTAACCAGCCTATCTCTGCATGGGGTAGGCTTCTACTGAAACAGCAGGATCGCTGTCAGAAATGAAATGTGTTTTCCGTACGGCTGAAAGTACGGCTGTGACACCTGCTTGCACTACATCATCTTTGGCAAAGGTAAGTGCTGAATGAATAGTCACAATAAGGGAAAACAGAAACCAGACTTTAAAATATTTTTGTTGTGAGAAATACCTCAATTAACAAAAATAAAAATGTTTGTGGCCAAAAATGATTGCTATGTATAACAGTGTAAGGGGAAACCAAAAGAAAATGGAACTATGTTAGGCTGAAATGGGCATGATTACCCATTCCACAATGGATACAGATAAAGGAATTGCAAGAAATAACAGGAAGATTTAGGAGCCCCATGGAGTCAAGATGCTTTGTTGCGTGATTCTCTAATCCTCTCCCAAGGCCACCATCAGGCGGACAGTAAGTCCTTCCATACCTAAAAAGTCCACGTTTCTGATCCACCCAATGCCACCATGAATTTCTGATTCTCACAGTCATACAGGACAACCTGCAATGCCTCAGCCTATGAAGTGTTTTGAAGGAACCAAGTTTCACCGGAGCAACAAATGTGCCGGACAAGCATCATGCAGTGAAGCCATGTGGCACCGTTCAGTAGCAGATCGCTAGGAATGTGTAATATCTGCAGATAATATCTATCATATTTTTCCATTTCCCGAGCTCCACATGGTCAGTGTCCATTTTCAATACCAATGCTCACTCCAGCTGGGACTGTCTCATGTGACAACCACACTGGGAACAAACTGAGCATCTCCCTGTCTTTGCATTAGTCCCCTGAGCTTGTCCAGTAGTGATGTACAAAATTAGGGCTTGGTTTGATAAGCCAAGATAAGCTCTGATGAAATCTCTATGCAGATATGTAAAATATACCAGTCTGGCCCTGTGTTTTATTTTCCTCTAGCATGACAGCTGACTGTGCTTTCCTTTGCAGGAAACAAACATCCTCTTGGCTAAAGCAGGAGCTGGAGAGCCACAGACAGGACCTTCATGTTCTGTTCCCAGTGTGGAAACAGAAAGGAAGGCTGGAGCAGATTTGGGACAGGACAGCCAGCAGGTCCTTATACAGGACAAGGTAGTGCAGTTCTCCTGCAGACAGCACAGATCTACCAGGCCAAGGCTTCTTCTCAGGAGGAAGGTGCTCAGGCCCTCACAACAGTCCTGCCTTTCAAACTGTTGTTTTAACACATCTTTTCCTATATATGAAGGGGTAACCATATTAACCTACAGGACCTGAGTAATTCGATGTCAAAGCAGCAGCACAGGCTGCAGAAAGTCGTGCCCTCGGTCCTCCAAGACTGCAAACTGCCTGCAAGACTGGCCAATAGTGCTTGATGAACCTGCCCTCTCCCTTTGTCCTTGACAATGTGCCAGAGTACAGAAGAGCTGCTAAGGAAACAAATGTGAGCTGTTGCCCGTGAATGGCATGGGTTTCTTGGCATCTGGTGGACAATTGTGGCACTCATTGCCAGAACTCACCATAATCAGGGAATTCTCCTTCCTCCACGTCACTCTGCTGCTTCCCAAGGAAAAAGAAAAAAAACCAACCCAAACCCAGACATTTGAACAATTAAATAGCAAGTGAGAAGCTACAGACCTTTACAGGCTGCTATGATACAGGAATTGGGGAAAAAAGGGCTCTGTAAGTACTGGTACCATGAGCTTCAGCATTCCCTGCTAGCAGCAATGGACTCTGACAGGCTGCACTCACCACCAGCCCACCTACCCTGCAGGTTCAGTTCTTTGGATGCCCTTCCCATTTCCCAAAATTGTTACCAAATGTGGGAAAATTTGGAAAGGGTTAAATCATGTGGTCTGAAGCAACTGGCAAGAAGCAGAAGATTTGAGAGTGAACATGTGAAACCAGGGAGAAGGAGAACAAGCAGCTGCACTGATGGGATGAACTCAGCCTCTCTCCAGGTGTCCCAGGAACACAAACATGTAACAGCCATGGTGACAGGCAGTGACTGGGGCACTCAGAAATGGGGGAACAACAGCATAGGCAGAGCTGCTCTCTAGCTTCTTGCTGGGGCTCCATTGCATGTGCTTATTGCAGTTGCATGTGCCCACATTGGTACAGAATGGATGAAATCCTGGTTATCCCACTGCTCTGAGAAAGGCACAGATCCAAGGAAAGAGGGAGGCTGGGAGAGGAGAAGTGGTCTGGCCAAAAACATGTCTAGAAATCCCCAGGGTCCTGCTGAAGAGCAGTGCTAGAGCCAGGTTCCTCCCCACTGAGCTGAGCAAGTTCCTCTCTGCAACAATCAACGCAATGTTTTCTCTTCTCAGAATCGTGGATTGCTCCATCAGACAAAAGATTTTCCTCCTGCTGGGTCCTTCCTCAAAGATGGGGCTGTCTTTACCATCCACCACTGTTGTATCAGTAAAAACATGTGAGTATGCTGTGAGCACACCCCTCTTCTTTGTAATATTTATGACATCCCAGTGTGAAATCCCCATTTGGTTTCAGGTCTTCTCTTTGCCTGTTTTTTCCAACCACTTCAGCCTTTTTGAGCTTCTGAAAATTTAGGAGTTTCTATGTTTTTGCATAATTAGGAAATTGAAAGATGTGGTTTATCTACTTGTTTCCTGTGAAACACAAAGGGCTGAGAGATTGGGGGAGTGTGTGGGTTGGGGTGGGGTGTGCAGATAAGACTCCTGGAGAGTACAAGAGTGAGTGTGCAGTGTGAGGAGAGATTTTCTGTTGGGCCCACTGGCATAAAGTGAGGACTGCAGCCACATTTGTCGGTGGAAATGGACTTCTTGTCCACGAAAATAACTTCTGGGTAGTAGCCCTCACTTCCAAGGTGATCTGCTGTAGTTTGTTGTCACTGCAGCTCTTGGGCTACATCACAGTGGCCATGGCAGTCCTCTTTTCTTGCCAAGGGGCACTGCAGTGCTGGCCAAGCACTCTCTCTCCTCCAACATGTCACCAACATTAGTGACATTTTCCGCTGTGCAAATTCTTTCCCACTTTGCAGTGTTTGCCACAGAAGGGTTTTGCTGACTAATAGGTTCTTTGAACAGCTTCACAAGGAAGGGGCGTGGTGTGTAAGGGATGGTCTGTCCATGAAGGTATGGACAGCAGTCAGTGATGGAGAGTTTGGTGCTCCCCATTCAAGCTGCCCTTTCCCATCCAGTGTCAGCCCTTATGTGGGTTGGGACTGCTGGGCTGGAGAAATAGCTCAGGGAGAGGAGGAGGAAGGCGTGTTGTGATTCAGCAGTGCTCATTTTTACAACCAGCTTTCCATCTTCCAGAACAAGGCAAAGTTCCTGTATGAAAATGTTTTCACTTGAATATATAATAAAAAGTAATAGTAGAGATTTCAAGATTTAAACAGTAGCTCTTTTTCTCTAGCCAAGAAAAGAGGCAATTACAGCCTTTGTGTGTTGTGTAGCTGTTTACTAACATGTAACATAACTCTAGGGATCAAAAGTAGGGGAAAGAAACTGGATTAAAGGAAATGTGGCACTTTTTTTGACTGAAAGTGTTCTCCATAAAACTATTATGCTGAGAGGATGACTAATGTAACCAGTGTGTGTTTTGAAGCATGTCATTAACACTTTTTATGCTTTCTGAACACACAAAGTGAAACCCCAGGAGAGAATTAATTTACAAATCTCATTAAGCATAGTGCCTAAGTGGCAAAAAGTATCATACAATAAATAGTAGACTCCACAGGTAAGCAAAGCTTTAAAAAATAAAACAAATATACTCTGCAAAGAGCCCAGGTGTGTGCATTTTGGATAGTTTAATATGTGTTTGATTAGATGTCAAAAGTACAGACACTGAAAACAGAGGTCACACTGAGGTAATAGTACTGACCTCTTTTTCCTTAAGCCATTATACTGCTTGTCTAGTGTAAAACATGTATCTGAAATTGGGAAGCCAAGGCAAGGATGCAAACAGAAGAATGAGACCAAAGATAAGGATTTTCTACTTGATGTAAAAAGCCCCTTATAGATACCTTTTATGTGGTTGTGTCAGCCTTTGCTCATGCACAGCTATAGCATTTGTTTCAGTGCAGTACTATTGCTCAGCAATCAGAGGTTACCTGTCTTCAGGGACTTTCAGAATTCACAGGAATTAGGATGCTAATTCAAATACCTTGTAGCTGTAGATCAGGGGTGTCTGCAAACTCCAGACAGATGGTTATGAGGAGTTAAAGCTTTAAGTCTCATCAGTGTGCCTCTGAATACTACAGCTATTTTTTAAAATAGAAGAATATACTAGTAGTGATCTTCTCACCCCCTGGGATAACTGCCAATATACTTAACACTTTTAAACAACCCTCAACATTTCATTCAAAAATAGAGAGGAGACAGAGTGACTTAACATGTTAGACTTTCCCATATGAGGGAGTGAGCACTGAAATGCCCAATACTGCTGTGTCAGTTGTCTGGTACAGGTCCTACCTTCTACCATCCTTAGCGCATCTGAAAGGGAGAAAAAAGTAAAAATCCATCCCTGTGTTACCCTGTGGTGAAAGCCCTGAGCTGGATGTGTGATATCCAAGTTACTACAGGTATCTCATTCCTCTAGGAATGAGATCCAGGGATTTTTCTGTGTTTCTACTTTCCTCTGCATAGGGAAGGTTTATTCATAACAACCTTCTCATAACTTTATCTGTTTTCTCTGGGTTGACTGTAAGGTCTTCACATTAAGCAAAGTTCTCTCGCTGTGTGTGGATCATCTAGAGTAGTTTCCTGTAGATATCAAGAGACCAGTAACAATGAAGAAGAGGTGAAGAACTGCCAGTGTCCTGAGAAGGTAGAAAAAGAAGAATCCATTAAGTAATGCCCTGAAACTTCTTTTCTGTGGGCTGATAAAACACACATTCACTTACACAATGCAGGCGCTGTCAGAGAAGCAGGAAGTCATGTCCCTGGTGTTGAGTCTCTGTGCTGTAACTGCAGGGAGTCCAACACCTTGGATGGGGCTCAGGCAGAGAATCTGTGTCACACGAAAGGAGAGGAATGGAAACAGCGTGAAACCATCAGCAACAAAGGAAGGTGAACAAAAACGGGACAGAAGGGATCAGAGACATAGAGCCAAGTACAAGGTAAAAAAATAGACCTGTGGAAAGCTAGAAGGAAAACAAATAAACCAAGTAAATTAAATTCTCCATCCTGTCCCTCATTTTCTTCCATCTCACTAACACCTTGTTACTGGAATTTTTGCTCAATGCTAAAATCAACACAAAAGCCATGGCACTCTACATGGTACTTGAAGAGTAAACATCTGTCTGAGGCTAAATCATATCATTATAGTGGGTACAACTCCCCTGAGCTGGGAGGGACCCACAACGTTCATCAAAGTCTACCTCCTGGGCCTGCACACGACACTCAAGAATCACACCATAAGCCTGAGAATTGTCCAAATCTTTGCTGAACTCTGTCAGGCTTGGTGCTGTGACCACTTCCACAGAGAGCCCGTTTCAGTGCACAGCCACCCCCTTGCTAAAGAACATTTCCCTAATATCCAGCCTAAACTTCCCCTGACCCAACTTCAGGCCATTCCCTCAAGGCCTGTCAGTGGTCACCACAGAAAAGAGATCAGTGTCTACCCCTCCTCCTCATAATGAATTTGTTACTTCAGTGAGGTCTCCCCTCAGTCTCCTCCAGGCTGAATAGACCCTCAGCCTCTCCTCATACAGTTTCCCCTCGAGGCCCTTCACCATCTTTGTTGGCTCCTTTGGATGCTCTCCAGTGGCTTTATATCCTGCTTATATTGTGGCACCCAAAACTGCCCCCAGAACTTGAGGTGAGGCTGCCCTAGAGCACAGCAGAGTGGGACAATCCCCTCCCTGTCCCCACTGGTGATGCTGGATCTGATGCCCCTCAGGACACAGTTGGTCCTCCTGGCTGCCAGGGCACTGCTGACTCATGTGAATGTTTGCATTTTTGCAGACACAGTGCTGTATGGGTCCCATAAGGCTGGGTCATAACCACTACATGCTACAGCATCTTAGATTCTGGTCCACAAACACACAGTGCAGTTTAAGTGGCGCTTTTTTTGACATGCAGGATTGCTTTCAGCAAGTTGTGCCTTTTGTGGAGGCCATTTCTTTTCCCTTCTATGATGTCAAAGAAGTTTTTTGAGCAAAGTTTTTGAGTTTTTTGGGATTGTTGAGCAAAGATCTTCCCTTTGCTGAGATTGAGTGTCTCATGTAATGCCTCAAACCAAACACTCAGCTTGAAGTTTTAGCTGGGAATTATTACAGGGAAGCTGTACATAGGATCAGTTGGCAGACCTATGCAGCCTTCCACCTGTGATTCCTAAAGAAAGTGACCACTAGATCAGTCCTATCCACAAAGCTATAGTTGGTGTCTAACAACATTTAGATACTTATTAGCATGATTGATTTCTCATTATCTAATTAATTGCATATTTCACATTTTCACTTTTCCTGCTTTGTCATGTGTCAAAAAGAGCAAGTAGTCTGTCACCACAAAGTGATGGCACTGAATTTGTCTTTGTCCTGTACCTTGCATTTTTTCCCAAATTGTGGCAGAACTGCAACCAGGCACTGGCAACAGTGGCCCAGGAAGTCTCTGGGTGCTCCATCCCCTGCCTGGGGCTGGAGCCAAGCTGGAGGTGCCAAAGACTCCCCAGGTATCCCAGCCCCATGCTCACTGTCCTCACCAACAGAACATTTTGCTGATACCCAACCTCCTTATTGCAATTTAAATGCATTGCTCCTTCCTCTCTTGGATGCTGAAAGCCGATGATTTCCTGCTTGCAGTAGCTTTTTTTGTTGTTGCATAAGGAAGGGAGCTTGTTACAGTCATTCCACTTGACTCTTCACTCAGTTTCCATACTCGTACCAATAAAAGACTGGGAAATTGTCCTTGTTTTAGGTGGAATAAGAGATTGTAAGACACTGTGAAATCAAGCCCATATTTTTTTATTCCAAACCATACGGTATAGCTAGAGTTCCTACAGAATGCTCATCTAACATTTAGTTTCATTTCTCCATAGAAATAATTGGCTGGCAATGAGAAAAATCATTTGATTAGGCCCACAACTGATTAGAGGCTAGTGCATAGCCTATTGAAATAAAGGAGAAGATACAAATTGATTTCAACATGTTTTGGGTCAACCCAAATCTTCCAAAGCAAATAGAGAGATAAGACAGCATCTGCTGAGCATTCACCTGCCAAGTCTTTGTGCTGATCTCTAATTTTAGGTCCTGTAGGCAAGTGTCCAGGCTATTTACCACCTGGGCTGTTTTGATCCTCTCTCAAACGTGTGTATTGATGGATGAGCTCTCTTATTTCCACCACAGTAATACTGGCCCAACTATACCAGTAGCACGAGGCTCAGGATCAATACTGATTACTCCATCATTCAGCTGAACAGCATTTTATTGACCTAATTATGAATATCTATTAAATGTCTGAACTGGAAAATCTTGACTAAGCAGCCTGAATTGTGTGAGTTGCACATGCTATAGAAATGCAGAGTATTACCATTACTGTACAATATGGGATGTTCCTGCAACCTTCCCATCACAGATTCTTTTGGTTCCATCACAGCTGATTCTATCACAAATGATAGAATCTTATGGCTGGCAGCAGATTTCCATCAGCCATATTAGATATTATTTTTTTCCCTACTGGGAACAGAATGCAACAATTTGCATACATGATTGCTGCACCCCTATTAATATGTTACAGATATCTGTCCTCTGATAAAACCTGTTCTCCCATATAGGTATGCACGCACTTGGTTCCTGGAGAGTGGGATTATGGAAAGACATTGCAGGCACAGCTCTAATTTCCTTCTCATTTAATTAGCTGATTCACCCAGATTAAAACTCAGTAGATTTTGCATGTCCAAGCACCCAGGTGAGAAATCTCCATGCTTAAATTTGTAAATATAACTTTTTCTTTCTTGGTTCCTCCTCTGTAACGAATATATTATAAATTAATGGCTGCTAACTACTTTGTTGGTCTCCATAGGATGCATTAATTCATTCTTCCATATCTGGATGGATTTTCACACCAAAACCCAATACTGATTCATTGGGGCTTCTTCCTACAAACTCAGAAGACATGACTGACAGATACACAGGATGCTGGTACCTTGGGTAAGAAAATGCTATTTTTTTACATTCAAAGGATAGATGTCATTGAGACTGTGTTACCACTGCCTGATTTTATTCACAAAGCTCACAGTTTCCTCCCTCCTTTAGTGAACATTCTGTTTGCTAAAGGCAGGCTGGTTTCAGCTCCATTTGGTAGCACAAACGCACAAGCCTGCTCTGTTTCTCTGTCTGTCCTGGACTGCAGCAGGGTGCTAAGCATCAAGGCAGCTTAGAAGACGATCACAGTGAGGTAGAATATTCTTTTACTTCTATACGATGTGCTTGTGTCAAAGTCACCTAACAAGAAGGTCTGATTTTATCAGCTAAAGGAAAAATGTTTAATTTGCCAGCTTGTTCAAGCAGTGACCTCAGGCAGATGCCCATGGCCCCTAAAAACACTCTAACAAAGTGGGTCTGAGCCATGATTTCTTCAAAGCCTCTTTGCACTGCACTAGTCTATATATTTTGTGGAAGCTTAATGCAATACAAGTGTACACAAGGCCCCTTGTGGAAGATAAATGCAATACAAAGCCTTTTTCCTACACCAAGGGAATGTAATAAGGCCATGACATATCTGAGATTCAGATCTGAAATAACATAACAAACCCTTACAATGCAGTATATCATAATTCCATACAAGCCAGATTGGGCACTAGGATGCCCAGCCATCCTCCCAACCCTTGCCCTGCCTTTGCTGAGTGGTACTGGCCAGTGGTTTTGCCCCTGTCTCATTGCATTTATTTGTTTTAAAAAGAAAGCAGTGATACCACTGCCTCCTGTAAAGCACTTTCAGTGTGGCAGTGTCAGAGGCAATTTTTGGGATGGTGCTATTTAAAATGGCCAGGCACAGTTTAGGCAGAGCAGGATGATGGAGTAAAGCAGCGTCTCTCAAGCTTTTCAGTCTATGCTTCACTTCAATCAGTTAAGAATGATTTCATGCCTGCTCACAGGAATGGCTGCAGGGCCTGGCGTCAGGGCACTGCACATCTCACTGGTCGAGGAGCACTGGCGGAGAGAGGCAGGCGAGCTCCCTGCAGCCAAACTCTCAGGGACAGTAAGATACAAATGTTGTCTTTCATAATAACAGCAATTAACACAAAAATAATGTTACAAGAGACTGGCATTCAGTTTGAAGTACTTTTTCTATTTAGATTTGTCTTTCAAGCAGGTGTGTACCATAGCATTACATAAGCCCATGCTAAATCCCAAGCAAAATCGGGAAAAATTCAATTGCTTTGGGAAAGCCGGTGATTCAAACACTGCAGCAAACAACTGGTCAAGGCCAGGCAGCAAGCTGGGCTAGCGAGCTTCACACAGAAAGCCCACCAAATGCATGGAAGCCACTCAGGTGCGCAGGAATGCACAGTATCCATGATATTTGTTATTGTGATCCTCAGACCAAGCTCTTCTCCAAGCCAATGCCTGGGTGCAGCTCAAGGGGTATGACAGGTTGAGGACCAACCCAGAAAGCTCATAGGGTGAGATTGCACAGACATGACTCCTCCACAGGACACAGTCCCTCAACACTGCAGCAGCAACTCATTAACTCCAACACCCCACATACCTTCATGCCATGTAACCTCAGCTTTAAGGTCTGAAAGCAGCTCTCTGATGGGCTGTCACCCACCTTCAGGCACTTTGAACTTAAAGAAACCACCCCAAACTAAAAGCAAACTACACATAAACTAAAGTGATGACTAAAAACCACATGTGCACCAGCAGCACTCTAGATAGGGGGCCAAGCAGATGCAATGACACCTGCCATTTGAGATTGGAGTGGAGAACTGCTTCACTTGGCAGAGTAAATAGAATCAGTGTCTCAAACTGGGCTTGGGCACTGACAAAATTGTTACTTTTGAAACTTCCTCCAAAAGTTCTACCTTCAGCTTTCAGGTGTTTTGGTTTCTGTATCTAGGAAACAGAGTTCATGATCTGAATCACAGGTAAGATGAGGAATCAAATGGAATTTGAGACACTGAGTCAGGGAGATGAAATTTGTCAGTACCAGCCCTGAGTGCAGATCCTCTCCTATGTGGGCAGACAAGTTAGTCATTGCTAATTACTTAAACCTTGCAACACCCAAGAAAACAGAGGAATGGAGTCCAATGCGCAGTGAAGGGCTTATCTTCACAGGGATATGATGTAGTATGGAATTTTAAAAGATAAAAGAAAGAAACATGCAGTGGATACAATGAGCCAAATCTGAAAAGCAGGGTAGGCCTAATTATTTCTTTAAGGCCATATCTGGGAAATAGTGAATCAAGTTTCTTGAATTATTGATCATCAGCTTCAGATCTCTGCCCTCACCACAGCTTGGGGCAGCCAACAGTTCTGATGTCACTGATCTTACATGGCAAGTCATGCCACAGAATGTATTTTGGAAAAGAAAAACATTGTAACATTTAAAATTGTAAATACTACCATTCCAATCTCCAAGTGCAGGCAGCAAAGAAACTGCAAAACAGTTCAGGTTTTAGGGTGTGGCTGCTGATGGCTCTCCCTTCTGCTTCTAAATATAAAGTTTTACAAACTTCACCATGAAGTGACAGCTATCCCTTATCACTGAAGGCCAGCTGTTTCTTTAGCACTCAGCTGTTCCTGCTGCTTGCTCATAGAAATGGAAGAAAGCTATTTAGAGACGCAAATCTGCAAAGCCTTCAAGCACACATGTATCTTGGAGCCTGTCCTTCAGTTCTCAAAGTAATTTGGTTGATCTTCTTTCACATCCATTTTACACCTCTGCACCCACACTGACACCACCAAAACTAGTCCTGGTTGCCTGGCACAAATAAAACCAGATCTGAAATGATTTCTTCTAGGTATTTTAAAAGCTTTTCTACTTTTATTTTCCTCCTGAGAAGGATCTTGATAAAACTCCTCAGCATTAACACGTTGTTGTTACCAACTATGGGTAAATGTGTGTCAGTTGTTGTTAGGTATGAACCAGCCTTGTCCTTCCCAAATGCGTGTGGATTTACCCTGGATTTCGTCAGCAGGGGCTCTGTGAGTCTGTGGGGTTACATACACGCTTACAATTCCAGCAGACTAATACAGTTTATGACTCCTGAGGCCGAGAGCCACCATGATCGGAGATCAGGTGCCTTTTGTGATGGCACTGGCCCCTATTTTGCACTCTTTCTCCTGCACATAGTTCTGCTGGCTTCAGTGGTCCCTCACTTACTGAAGCAGCCGTTCCATGCAGGGAAGTGTGGAGGCACAAGGCCCTGGAAAATGCCAATACCAATGTGAAATTGTGCTCCATCTCCTTAAAACAACTGTCTTCCAAATACTTTTGTCCACATTTGAAAGCAGAGAGAGCAGTGGTTTTTACCTCGGGAGTGGTTAGAAGTGCTGAGTTTGGGTACTGAGGAGTGCAGGGGAGTGCAGGGGGTGGCTACGGCTCAGCAGTCGGATCAGTCCAAGCTCCAAGGAGGCTCTGGTGAGGCAGTGCTTGGCAGGTTGCTCAGCTTTGGCCGTGTACCCTCCTGAAGCACTGTCTTGTGCAGTGTTTGTTACACCCTTGTGTTTACAGTTTTTTTCCAGGTCAAGTTTTATGCTTAGAGTGTGATGGGGCAGAGCTTTTGGCATTCAGAGCCTCGGTAAATTCATACCTGAATCCTAGGCTTTCACACAAGCATTTACGTACCATTCAAGCACATTTACATACCACAAGCACATTCATCTGCCTTTCTGGAAGTATGACTGATTCCACAGCACATGTATAAAACAGTTTAAGATCATTTAGACTTGTATACTAGTATACAAATATAGGTGTTCTGAAGATGTGAGGTACTGCTGTGGATGCAGTAGAGAACAATGATCCGTGCATCTCTGCATCTTCCTCACTACGTGCCCTATGAATGTAGTCAGGCAAAGGGAACTGTCTTTCCTGTGTGGACAAAGCAAACCTGTGCATATACGGTTTCATGCTGTTTCGTAACACAAGGCAATGTCAAATAGTGTCTAAACCTACTTCCAGTTAACAGCAAAACTGCCATAGTGTTCAGTGTGTTTACAGTAAAAACTGTACTGTCTCATCCACATGCAGCAGGATTTCAACAGTTCAAGCAGCAAGTGGAAAATATTACAGCATTTTTTTTTACCTTTGCAATCTATGCACCAAATTCCCTTCTGCCTTGTAATTCATAGTCAGACTTTTCACAAATAGATACAAAATTTTCTTAAACTACAGTCACAGTGCTGCTTTCTTCACTGCCTTGATTTTCTCTTATCCTCAGTGCATGGACCAAATGGCAGTAAAATGTGGTCTGTGTTTCAGCAATGTTCAAGAGCCACATTACACTTGTGCATCTAGGGCAACAAAATACAGACTAATACAAGATCAGGTGTAATGTATATGTGGCTTTACCACAATGCTGTAAAAACAGTAAACCATAATCCTTGTTTTAATCTGAATTGCTATTATCCTCTTAAAAGGAAACTCTGGCTGACATCTTTTGCCAAGGAATAAACACACAGGACAACACTACATCCATCCTATATGCTGGATAGCTCTTACCTAAACAGTCCAATTAAAACCAATGGGACCAATTGTGTGCCCGAGTACAATCCTGCAGAAGGACTGACTACAGGCTTCAGCACTTTTGGCCTGAAGATGTACCAATGTGTGATCATAGCACAGCTTAAAATATGCCTATTTCAAAGCTACACTTGTTCGTGTTAAAACCAACCAGTTTTAGGCAACAGCTGTGCAGCAGCTATCTGAGATAAGGATGCAGAGTTAGCAGCGCAAATAGGATGGTGTGGACAGGAAAGGTGCTGAGCTCTTCCTGCTCAGCCTGTGTGCCGGGAGCCAGGCTATTCTGGTACACGGCTTCTGTGTATCCAGATGACGAAAGGCAGCTGAATATGCTGGCAAGGACTGGAAGGCTGGCAGGAACTGTGGCTGCATTTCTGGGAGCTTTCCACTGTTTCTCTTTTTCAGCAGGTTAGGCCATTGTGTAGAGTTTAGCAATTCTCTTACATCCCTGTGCGTGTTTTTACAGCGCTGCCGTCTTCCTCTCTCGCCTGAGCACCGCAAGGGGTCACGGATGCGCGTGCCAGGCACATTTTCACAGCCTCTCGGGCGGCCCATTTGTATCGTCTTTTTCGTCCCCGTTCATTTCCTGCCATACTTTCCCTTACGGGCTGCTCTGCTGCCACACTGTCCCTTTTCCCGTTTTCCCTCAGGCTTCCCCCGTGCCCGCCCGGCACGTCCCGCCCGGCGCGTGCGAGGAGGCGGCCCCGCCCTCCGCCTACCTCTTCCTCACGGCAACGCCACACCCCCTCCCGCCCATTGGCTGCCCGCTCCTCGCTCCCCGCCTCCCGCCGCGCGGCACGCGCCTCCCGCCCCATTGGCCCCCTTCCCCGCCTTCATTTGCATGACGCCGCGCGCACCAATGGGCGGCCGCTACCTTCTTAACATGCAAGGAAGCGGCCAATGAACGGGCGAGGGGGCCGGGCCACCACGTGCTGTTGCTAAGCTTCGGCTTCTAAATTGTTACTACACGAGCAGCCAATGGGCGCGGGCGGCGGGGATCTGTCAACATCCCCTGCCCCGATGCGGGGGGGGGCTCTGGCCGCCGATTGGGCCGGCCGCCTCCTCACGTCCCGCCCCTCTCCCGTCTGCTGCTTGTCATTGGCTGAGCGGGCTGCCCGTCCCCTGTGTGTCAAATGTAGGTTGAGCGAGGTGCCTTAAAACCGAGGGCTCGGGAGTCCCCGCGCGTGAACTCGGCGCGGGGGGCTCGGGACAGGCAGCCATGGAATTGAACTCCCTGTTAATCCTCCTGGAAGCGGCCGAGTACTTGGAGCGAAGAGACCGAGGTACAGGGCGCAGGCGGGCAGTCGGTCAGGCACCCGCAGCCGCTCCCAGCCGCTCTCGGCCTTTGTTGTGCGGCGGCCGGGCCGGGGCAGCGGCCCCGAGCCCGCACCTGCCCGGGGGGGACCCGGGCTGTGCCAGCGGCACCGCGCTGGGGGAGCATCGCTGCTCGGATCTTGGCCTTTTTTTATATATAACCCCCCAAGCAAACCAGAAGGGGGTTGTTTGTGCCGCCCTGGATGGGGACGGTGCTTGTGGCAGCGCTCAGGATCCCTCCCGCCGCTCCGTGTGTGGCAGTCGGTGATTGTATGGCAGCTCCCCTCCCCCAGCGCAGCGTGACAAGGGTTTGCATGATCCGCCTCGTTTTTAATGTGCACTCCAATAATCCTCCTAATTTCGACACTTCGGTGTTGGTTTTTTTCCCCTTTGGTTTACCGAGTTACGTTTTTTTGTCTCGCTTCTTTAAGAGATGCCAGAATAAAATCCAAACAAATCAACCGGAAAAATTCTGTTCTTTACCCTAGCGTTCCTGCAAAGGAGGAAAAAATTGCATGGAAAAAATATATTGCCACTAATGCTGACTTTGTCCCTAGAAGCAGAACATGGCTATGCATCAGTGTTACCCTTCGATAGTGACTATTCCAGAAAGAAAACAAAGGCAGGCACCATGGCCAGAAAATCCCAGAATAACAGGTAATAGACGCACCGCTTTTTCAGAATGAATCGTCAGCTTTTCCAATGTGTCTAGCTTATGTGCAGTGCATACATTTATGAAAAATAATAACTAATCCAGTGTCTCAGTTTTCCCCATCCCGGTAGTCGCCATTTTTCCCCTGGATGGGCTTGGCTCTGTTTTGATCTCTCATATAAACACTGCCACGCGTACACCATCTCCTTAGTACTCACTGCACTTCAGAACCATCCGCCCTCATCGCTCCTTCTGCTCCGCGCTCGCTGACAGCGGCTTTTGCTGCAGACCTTAACACCATAATCGCCACCCAGATTTCTCTTTGCATGGCACCTAATTTCCCCCCTGGCATTCATTTATAAACCACAGGCAGCGAGCCGGCCGCCTCCCCCATGGCAGCCCGAGCAGATGCAGCCTCCGGTTGCGGCGGCGCTGGGCTCCGGGGCGGGGAGCGTGTGCGGGGCGGCGGGGGGGACGCTCCGCACGCCCTCCGGCCTCTCCGGGAGATGCGGGGTGAGAAGGTGCCGGAGCGATCTTGACCTCCCCGCGGGCTGTGCTGCAGCGCCGGCTCGCCAGCCCTTCCGCCCGGCCGGCGCACGCAGATCCGCCGGAGTGCGCGCCTCGGTTGTTGTTTATCCCGGTTATCGCCCATCCGCCTCTCCGCCGCCGCGGTTTTGTTGTTGCCCCGCAGCCGCTACCTGCGCTGCGATGGCACGAGCCGAGCGCTGCTGTGCGCAGGCTCTGCAGCTTTGTTTGCTGCTCGGGCAGCGGCTGTGTACGTGCGGGAGGCTGGCTGTCTTACGGGGACACTGCCGGCCCCTGCCCAGGAGCGAGCCCAGCCCTGGGCTCTGCCTGCTCTGCTCTGCTCTTCCAGGGCTGCTCCGGAGAGGACCGAGGACCGTGCCCTGCTGGGCCTGCTCCGTCCCGGGGCAGCGATGCTCTCTCTCCCCAGCGCAGGCTCCGCTCTGCATGGTCATGCTGGATCGTGGCTCCTGTAGAATAGCCTAAAATGAACTTGCTTTGCACGTGACTTGTTTTCCAAAGGAGCAGTGAGTCTCGGCAGGCCCGCTCTCGCTGCTCCAGCGGGCATCCTGCGGCCGGGTCGGATGGTGCTGGGGAGGTGCCCGGCAGATGGCCAGGAGCTGCTCGAGGGGCACCGGAGGTGCAAACCGAAATCAAAAGCTGACGAACTCCCTCTTTGAGCAAAACCACGAGCTGCTGAGCACCCTGGTGGTGCCTGCTGCGGCCGAACAGTGTGCCTCGAAGAGTACTGAGGGGGAGCAAATTGTGCCCCCATGTCCCTGCTCTAAGCAAGGCAACCATTTTGGGGGTTGTTGATTGCAGCACTCCTACTTTGTGTTTAGTTTTAGTTAAATTCTTTGTCTCATCATGGAGCGTGAGAAGACAGTTCATTTTAAAAGAGAAAGTCGTCAGGAATGGGAGGAGTGTCTTGTGTCCTGAGACACTTTGCTCTTCAAGATTTTTAATTATTTTCATATAAAGTATGCTCACTGCCTTTAAAAAAATTCAAAACCGATTTCATAAGTTTTCCAGCTCTAAATTGCCCCTTGAATTGTACAGATTTCTTGCCTGTCTCTTGCATTCAAGAAGTCTGTGTTACTTACAGAGCTATTATTCCATCATTTCTGTTCTTAGGCCTCTTGTCATCCACTGCAAAATAGTTATTTGTCTGAATTGTAAGCTGCTTTCAGGAGTTTTTAGGAGAGGATTTGTAATCTATCAAATACAGCAGAATTAAAAGATTTCTGGTTACAGATTTGCAAGTGTTATTAAAGTTGAGGCACACACATCCACTTGCAGTTACCCTCCTGCTTTTTTCTGCCTGCAGATTTATATTTATTTACCTGTTCAGCATTTTGCTCTGGTTCTCATTTCATAGCAGTGGCAACCTTCAAAAATGCTATTCTGCAATGTGCAATGCGTACATTTACTCACACTTTCTTTTCTTCTAGCTGCAGTGATGAGATGAGGGATGGGTCATCTGTGTTACAGGACAGGACAGTGCTTGTCAGGGAATGGTTTCCAATGCGGACACTGCTGGGACAGCAGTGGTTTGGTTCAGCACGGGTACCAGGCTTGCTGGCTGGTGTGGGAAGCAGAGGCACATTGCTTTAATGCAGCTCCCTGTTCCTTCAGGGACAGAGGGACAGCAGCAGGGCCCTCTGGGTGCCTCTGCATTGTCCTTATGGGCTTTGTACCCATGTCCAGCAATCACTGCTCATGTTTGCCTCCACGCTTAGATTTGCAAGGGAGAAATTACCCCTGCATTTAAATATGCAGCACAAAATACATGATGTACACCAGCATCACAGTTTTATTATTATTTGGAGCTTAGAGGCTATAGGGGCAGAGCCCCAGACGAGAGTGAATTTTTGGAAACAGAGCTAATTCTTCCTAAGCAACTCAAAGATTAAGGGAGGGAGACAACCGGCCAAAGTTCAGAGGATCTGCAATGGTCGTGGGTGATGTGAACTACCGAGCAAAGTGTTTGTCCATATTGTTCCATTTTAACCATTTTCCAGACTTATTGGGTTTGGAGCATTAGATGCAGGGAGGCGTCTGATTGCATACAGGGGATTGCATACATGTTTGAAATTCATGCCTTATTATTTAATTGTTTTTATGGATTAAAAATACATACTTAAAGTTGGAGGAGTAGGAAAGGAGCAGGTAACTGCACATTTCAAATCTGCAGGGGCAATGTTGTTTTCATTATCTATTTTTGTATCCTGCTGCTTGCAGCATCTGATCAGATTAAAAAGTGAGAGATGTATATATGCACATACATTGGGGTTTTTTCATGCCTTATGAGGTATACATATATAAAAGCATGAAAAACATCTCCTTATTCTTGGAAAATCAGAAAAGAGGGGAGGAGGAGAAAAACTGTGAGATGTGAGGAAGCCTGGTGTGCTGTACTCTTCTTTGTTCTGTGTTTTCCCCCCGTGTGCCTGCCTGTGGGGGGAACAGCGTACCCTGTGTAGCACAGGTGTGCTGGGCAAGCACTGCAGGCTGAGCGACAGGCAGGGCATGGATTCCAGCTGCCCTGGGCTTCAGCAAGGGCACTGATGGACCACTCCTTTCTCTGCCGAGGTGCTGGTGATGTTCATGTAAGAAATGTAGGATGAGACCCTCCGTTCTTTGTGGATGGCTGGCAAGGCCCAGACCCACAGGAGAAAGGGCAGGAGGCTGCCAGCCCTTCGGACAGGATGCTCGGGTCTGGGCTAAAAGCTTGCTGGCCTCTTGACTGCAATGGAGTTAAGAAGTAATTTTGGCAGGTTTCAATTTGTGCAGGGAAAAATACCAGCAGAACTACATTTAATTAATCAAAATCTATAAACTTTTTGTCCACTGCAGGCATTTAACAGTTTTGCTTTGTCCACTGTTAGCTTTGAATCAAAATTGAAAGTGGTTGTTAGCAGATGATATTGATAAACAGTTGAATATTGATAAACAATATTCTCGGTGTTATTGGTAGCAATCAGACACAGTTTTTAGTCATTTCTGTTTCACTTGCACATTAAAATGTCTTGATCTTACATGTTTTCTTCTCAGTTTCCTGTAATGTGCCCTTTCCCATGTCATACAAACCAAACTGCTTTGTTTTCTTTCTGGTTTGCTATTCGTACCATGTCCTCAGCTGAGATTCAGACTTGTTTCCCCCCAGTAATTTCGACCAAAATCCTCTGGCAAATGAAACTGGATTCTTGTTTTGCGAAGAGGACAGGAGATTAGAGAAAGGCAGGCACAATATTATCTTTTGCAGGGATGTAAACCTAGGTCACATCTTGTTACAATAATACTTATAAGGTACTTGACTATAGTATAATAAATGTCTCCGCAGAGCAGTGGCTGTATGTAGTTCCTAAAGCAATGCCATGCAGTCTAATGATTCTTGTTAAGGTGTACTTAGAACTTAAAAAAAAGGCATAAAACAGCTGGATATATTGCTGTTGTACCTTGGAAATGTTAATAGCAAATATTCAAAAGTCAAGCTTGGTTTTTGCTCCAAAGAAACAGATAGGTGACATGTGTGCAATGTGCCAAGGAGGAATGCGACACAAATCTGAAATTTGGTGACGTTTGCTCACAAGGCAAAGCACTCTGACAGAGCAACATGCAATCCTGCAGATAACTGGGCTTCCTTCTGCCCTGGCTGCAGTAGCACTGACCAGGTGTTGGGTACCTCGAGCTGTGTATTGGTTTGAGGTGTGTGTGCCCATGCATCGGGGAGCTCAGGCAGCTGCTTTGCCGTGAAAGGGTCGGAAATAAGGTAAAATGAAAACCGAAATCTTAGTGTTAGATGCCAGTCTACTGAGGTCACGGTTAAATTTACTTTCAGAGAAAGGAATTGAATGTCGGTGGTGCAATGTGTTTGGCCTGTTAATTTAGGAGCTGGTTTATTGAAGGAGAGGGAGCAAAATAAATGCCGGTTTATAAATATATTTTCTGTGTCTATTAATTAATTAATATTTTTGCTCATATGTTATATAAATAGACATGTACTTCGTTCTGTGTTCTGGCAAAGGGTTATATGCAGAAAAAGATGAAAGCGGCATTTGGATTTTCAAATAAAAACAGAGCCTAATGTCCAAATTCCTCTGTTGATGTTGGCTCATGGTGAGGGTGAACCTGTGGCCTGCAGAGCAAGCCCCTTGCTCTCTGCAGATGTTTTTCTGTGCCCACACTAAGCAGCTTAGGGATTGGGGCCTGATTTTTGTTTTATTTTTCCCTTTTCTTTTTCCTTTTTTTTTTATTTTTGTGAGAGGCCAAGAATAAAACATTGCAAAGCAGGCTGTGCAGACACAGCTCCTCTGAATTTTCACCTGGATTTCTGAATTTGATACGTCTTTCTCAGTTTGCCTTCCTAAAGCTAAGACAGCACTTAATATTGCCACATTTAGTTTCAAAATAATGCATTTTAGTTCCAATATAGAAGATTTTACCAACGGACCTATCCCCCCTGAGGAACTGCAGTAGGTCTGCAATGTTTGGGAGCTGCACTGCTTGTGCAGTTGAGGAAAACAAATTGCCACCGTATTAGAAGTGCATTCAGACCTGGCCACTGCAAACATGTGGCAGCACCAATTTGAATGTGATCCTGGAGCCAGAACTCTGCATCAAGGCTCTGCCAGTGTGCCTGGTTCCCAGATCCCGGCTGAATGTGCAGAACCAGTTAAATTTTGCTATGAGGAGAATGCAAAATTAATTTTTAGTGGATTAATTCCATACAGGCTGTTTCTTTGACAGGCTGTAAGCAATGTGTCCAGTTTAAAACAAATGGAAAAAAACCAACAACCCAGAAGCAGTGAGTAATAGGCAGAATGTGTGCTTATGTTCAGGTTGATCTGTGCTTTGTGGGGTGAACTGTAGTATTTTCAGGTGCATTCCACAGCAGGTTAGGTATGTGGACAAGGAATTTCCTGGAAGTGAATCTGGATCCTTTAAATGAAAAGCTGCACAGGCAGGTGCAAGCTTTGTGCTTTTACACACCTGCACTTCTGGGAGTGGGAACTGGATGCAGACACTTAAGGTGTAGCACCTTGTAAAGCTTCTTGTTCTGTTTGTTCTTGCTCTTTTGGCCTGGACAAAAGGTGAAGTGCTGGCAGTGTAGTTCACATGGCTGCATGACCTGAAGTGGAGTTGAATCCTGCACGTAGGTTGTACAACACCCTGGCTGTCCTGCCTGCACCACAAAGCCCTGGCACTGGCAAGGTGCTGCCACTGGTTGAAGTGCTTGGTTAACTATCCTGCTTTGCTCCCTGTAGTGCTTTAAAGTGTGTTGGCAACTGGAAGTGTATTGGTGAGTCGAGGTCTAGACCTGCTCCCATTAGCACAGGGCAGTAAACAGCAGCATTGCCATACATCACTGCTTTTGTCAGCAGCTGCTGGCTTCCTGCTGAGCAGATACCCGGTCTGGAGGGGTAGATGGATGGAGGAGTAGGGAAGGTGTCTGAATATTGAAGCAGGCCGTGCATCACCCATACAGGGAAATCTCGATCTAGCGTGCATGTGAGCAGATCCTGCTGGCTCACCCATAAACTGGCAGCAGTGGACATGGAGGGGCCCTTGCCTTTTTATGTCAGTCTTGCCATCTCAATTAATACCTGTCCACATTTCTTAGGTGTGTCTGCTGAATGTTGAATCAACCACGAGCTGAAATCCAATACCTAGAATTCTTGTTTGGGGAAAGGAGGATGGTGGGTGGGGATTGCTCTGGGGATGTGCTGTGAGAAGTAGCACAGCATCTTGCAGACCAGTGGCTGCATTTGCTTGGTTCCTCCTTGTTCTTTCCAATCTTTTTTTTGGACAATTTCTTCACAAATAAAGTTTATAGTCAGTGAACTGTTTGGTATTTGCTAAAGGGATATTAGAGCTGTCTCAGATCACCAGTATAGTCTAAGCACCAGTGTTTGTTATCCCTTCCTTCTGAATATAAGATTTTGCAGATTTTTTTGTTGTTGTTGTATTTTCCCCTTTATTTTCATCCTAACCTTTTAACCTTTTTTTTTTTTTCCTCACTGCTACCCCCAGCTTCCCCAGGCTATTTGTGGAGATACGAACTCAGTGGAGTGAACCTAAATTAAACACCAGAAGTCTTCCTTCTCTTGAAGGAAGCTGTTTTTGAAAGGCTTCACAGACCATTTGCCTGCAAACCTCAGTCATATATCTGTCTCTCTCATATAAATACATATGTACATACATATTACTGATTGTGACCTACATCTTGTCTTTGCTAAAGTAATACAAGACTCCATTTTGAAACAGGGTATTGGGTTGTGTGGAGACCATTTCTTATGTTTTTT
Source organism: Pycnonotus jocosus (assembly GCA_013400435.1). Classification (NCBI taxonomy): domain Eukaryota; kingdom Metazoa; phylum Chordata; class Aves; order Passeriformes; family Pycnonotidae; genus Pycnonotus; species Pycnonotus jocosus. Next base: position 516,340 of record VWYP01034190.1, on the reverse strand, counting down.
CCCTCACTTTAGGTTGCATAAACAGCAAGAGATGGTTATTCTTGCAATATGCTGTGCTGTAGACAGTGAAGGAAATAAAACCCAATATTTTGAGAGAGGTCCATCTCTTCTGAAGACAAACCCAACCAAAGAGACCACTGTCATGCTTTGTAATAGGGTATTTAACTTTCTCTGTAGATGGAGCAATTTTCAGGGCTCTTGATTTTGGTCCCTGCCTAGAGCCTGATAGCTGGGGCATTAATCAGCCCCCGACACCTCCCGAAATGTGTAGCTGGTGCCCACGTTTGCACACTGCAGGCGTTGCTGAGGCTTTTGTGTCCCCAAGAGCTCTGCCAAGAGGCACATGGTCACTGCCGCTTGGTTTGGCAGCTGGCACACCATGGCTGTGCCGCTCCAGAGCTGCTCTGGCAGGACATACCTCAGGAGCACACTGGGGTCACCCTTCATGTACCACAGGTGCCCTGTAGGTGTGCAGGACTGCCAGCTGCCCATGGCATCCTCTCTCAGCCCAGCAAAATACTCTGTGCAGGCTGAATTTCTTGGCCAGTGGTTCCTGTGCTGTCCCCATGTGTGCTCGCCAGAACTGCTGGGAGCTGGCAGCTCAGAATGGGCCAGTTGGAGTGATTGTGTTCACCTTTGTGTCTAATTGCCAGAAATGTCAAGGAGTTCATGTCATGGAGATGAATCCAGGCCAGCCTGTGTTTCCTGTCTGGTTCCAAAGTTCCCTACAAACAGTGCCTTTTACAGGCCTGCTGAGGGTGTTTGGGGACAATGGTTCCCTCCTGAACTTCTTTTTTCCACGTGTTTTCATGAACACTGGTGAACTTAGCATAGTCTTTGTCAATTTTTGTAAACATTGGTTTGGAGAAATGACCGTGGAGAAAGTCTGATCTTTTGTATAGAGTAGAAGATAAAAACAATGTCCTCTTAAGACAGCCAAGTGACCAAGCCCACCTTGCCCTATTAACGTAGCACAGAAAATGTGTGTAACACTTGTACTGTTGCTGCATTGGTGAGGAGCATTTAAATGGCATGTAGAAATACATACATTACTTGATCATGGCTCACTTGATGCAACAAGTGTAAAAAAACCCATAAAGAATACATAGGCTTGTGAGAAAAATATGTCAGGTTCTGGTTGACATAATTGATGTCTTGGTACCAACAGTGAGATGCTTTCTGGTGAGAGTGGATTAGAATCAGTGCTGAACCTTGTACACATTTCAGTTTTACCTGCAGAGAGGCAGTTCATTGAAGGATCAGGAGCTGCTCTGGCCTGAAATCAATTGCTTGTGGCTTTGTTCACTGGATGTTTCTTGTGTGAGCTTTGCTTTCTTTTTCCCTCTCTATGGCCAGAGTGATGTAGTGCCATCAGTCACACCCAGGTGCAGCATCCAGCAGCTCGGTGTGTGCAAGGAGAGGCAGGACAGCTCAGCACTGGGCAGCATTTGTGCAGGAAGGCTCCCAAATCCCCCTGGGATATCTCTGCTCCCTGGAGGGACTGTGCACTTGCCCTCCACAAAGGCACCTCACTCTGCACCCCGTGCCCAGCTGCAGGCTGGGGTTGCAGCAGGCTCCAGCAGAGCTGCTCTGACATAATCTGCCAGCTCTAAAAGCTGCCACCGCCTCTGCATCTTTTGATCCTTACGTGCTGGGCATGTTTTCAGCGGGACAAAACTGAAAGTACGGAAAATTGCTGGTTCTGAAGCGGTGACAGTAACTTCATTTTAGGAATGTTTTTAATCTGAGCTGTGTAAATAAATAAAATGAGTATTTTTAGCTGAATCAGTTAAAAAAAAAATCCTCCAAGAATTTAGGGCTGCCTTCTAATGGCAAAAATCCGGAGGCATCAGTTGGAGAAGAAAAAAAAAATCTCTAATCCAAGTAGATTGGAAGAGGATAACATACTGCTGTGGTCAGTACAGGGACTATGATTTTTTGGGTTTTATTTTCTGTTCGTAGACTGAGAAAAATTAAGATGATTCCTCTTTTGTTGCCATTGAGATAACAACAACAGCAATGATTAGCTGCTGATTTTTTTTTCTGCTTCTCCATGGGCTTGAAAGCTGGCTTTTTGGGTGCTTTTTGCTCTTACCTGTTACCATTTAGTTCTTTGAACACTTTCTGCCCCCTCATAATTTTTCTTCACAGATAAAAATCTCGTGGGCTGTTTTTATTACTAACCTGCTCAGTTTTTTCTGTTAATTTCTGTCTCTGAATGTATTGAACACTAATAAATGCAAATATATTATAATTCCCCCCAAATCTACAGTTTACTCATGGAAATTAAGTTGATACCCTGAAGAATCTAAAAGTGAACCAATTTAATAGAAAAGCTGTTTCATAATCCATGTTAAATACGTATTTTAGAGAAGCCTTTTGCAACTTATTAGCTTTTAAATATTCTAAATCTTGGTTTGTTTATCCTTTCTCTAATATTTCTTTTCTCTTTTTAATAGGTCATCACACAACGAACTAGAAAAACATAGGTAAGTCTTGGAAAAAGAGCTAATTAAAAGATGTGTGGCTGACATTTAAATTACTGTGTTTATTGAAGAATATTTTGTTAAAATTTTTTTGATTCTGCGTTGAATAATTTATGAAGTTGGTTTTGGATTTTTTAATTAGCTAAAATCTAATAGTTATAGTATTATTTGGCTTTTTTCCCCCCTGTTGTTTGGTATCCTCTTTTTGAAACATCCCTAATAGTTAGCTTTGGACTGATTGACGCTGTAACTGGTTAACCGAATTGTTACTAACAAAGAATCCGATTGCAGCAACTGTTTGCTAGAGGTGCTAAATGCTGTAAGTACAAAGTAGTTTTGTGACTAAGGTGAATGAGTTTCGGGAACAATGTGTCACACACAGTTATTCTATGTTTCTTTTAAAGTATGCCTAAAGTGCAGTTAATTTTCATCTTGCATGTAAGTACCTACAGATCCGTTTTTCCCCTGCGTCTGCTTCCTTGCTGGTGCGCGTCCTGTCCGGAGAGCTGTGTGTGAGCTGGGAACGGGCACCTCCTGAGCCGCAGCCTGGCCCGGTGAATCCAGCGCCGGGAAAAGCCGGACTTGCCCCAGCACAGACCGGAGACCCTGCAGCCCTGCGTGGTGCAGAGCTCTCGTTTGCCCCGTCCTGGAGTCAGTGTTCAGCCTGTGTTGTACCGTGTCAGAGGGTGTTTGCAGCTGTGCCTCTGGGCTGTAGGAAGGCTCTGGGAGCGCTGCTCCGAGGGAGCACAGAGAGACAACGGGGCCCGTCTTGGCTCTGCCTTTTGCTTCCCCGCTGCGGCACCCTCACTGCGGGGCCGCTGCCCTTTCACTTGCCATTCAGGCAACGGGACAAACGCCCATTCGGGTGGTTTTTGGACCTTTTTTTGTGTCGCTTGTGGTCTTTCGGGTTTCACGCATCCAGAGAAAGTGAGGGGGGTGTGTGTGGATATGATTTAAACCTTATTTGCATGCTTCTAAATATGTGAAACATGGTTGATGGCACAAGAAGATTGAACTCATGGGGTTTTTTTGTGTGTTGTTCTGTGGCTGCAGTTATGTAGCAGCTAGACCATCACTTCCCTTGCATGCTTACATGCTTTCCTGTAGTTTAATTGTAATATGAGTAAACTATAGCTCTGCCTAATAGCCACGTGGTCATCCTAGAGATGAGAGGAACTGGAGAAGGCTCAAGCTCACAAACACGCCTGGGCTGTAGAATACAGTGCACTGGCTAAAGCAGTGACATCGACCGGCAGAAGTTCAGCTGACAGAGTCTTCAGGAAAATAACTGCATGTAAAATTCTGTCCTTCAGTCACAGTTCTTTAAAAGAAAAAAACCAAAACTGTCCCCAACTATGATTTTTTCTCATTCCGTTCCATTTATTCCTCCCCTCCTGCTTCATCATTACAAATTTACTTTAATCTGTATATTCTTCTTCTTTTTCCTTCAGTTATTTTCCTCTTCTTCCTTCTGCTCTGCCTTAACGTGTTTAAGCAGCACAGTAAATGAGGCACAGCAGCATTTGCAGCAGATGCAGGGCCAGAAGGAGAATCTATTAATTGTTCAATCGCTGTTCTCACTTTCAGTTCTGTGTTGTTTCTTTGTAGTAGCTGGACCATATAGTACTTGCCTTGCTACCTTTTCTTTCTCTGCCATTTCAAGGTCAAAATAGGTAAACTGCACAGTATGTCTTGTGATTATACAACTAATGTTTCTAACTGCTGCTGCTTGCTGTGCCTCCTGCAGTTAAACTATACTTGAAGCCAGATTTTTATTATTCCTGGTGAGAACCTGCAAATTAGTGTAAGATCCTTGTATGTGCAAATGGGTGTTCACAAAAGCAGATGAGGTGTGTACAGTTCTAGCAGCCTGATGTATTGGTGTGAAGGACTCCTGCAATTTCTGTTTCTTCTTTTTAACAACCCCCTCCTCCAGCACTGTGGGTGTATGAGCAGATAATACCCATCATAGTGTTTTTCACTGTGTTTTACTAAAATTACATTAAGATCTATGAAGTGTCTTGCACGGTTTAATGGAAGATTCACAGCCGTGGTGTGTCCCTGTAGCAGCTGGTCCCTGCAGCAGAGCCTGTCTTCCTCCTCCAGTGCAGCCCTGCCCTGCCAGCTGGGAAGCACTGGATGTTGATTTTGGAGGTGTCTCCTTTCCAGGATCAGCACCTTTGACTCAGCACTGCCATGATGCTGCTCTGGCAAGGCACACTGGGTTATCTCACAGGAGCCTGTCGAGGAGGAGGAGAGGAACGGCTGCGCGTGTCTTCCTCCGTGCCCTGTCCCTCACGTGGTGTCTGAGGGCTGCACTCGGTGCTGCAGGGCAGGGATATGGCTTCCTCCTTTACACGGCCATTGTGTCCTGCGTGAGGGTGGCCAGAGATGCCATTAACTGGAAAGCCATGGCAGCCATGCACTGCACATGGTGCTGTTTTGGGTTCTGCACTGGTGTTGCACATCAGTGGTCTTATCTCCAATTTTGATGTTGGTGGAAATGGCAGTGATTGACCTCTGTATGTGCTGGCTTGGCCATTTGGCACTACCACTTTATTTTAAATTTTCTACTGCTGGGTCTCTTTTCTCCGTGCTCTTGAGGGGGTGCTCAGAGAAAGACAAATGAAAGCAGAAGTGTAATTCCAAGAAAAAAAAAATCTCATTATATGATGGAATTCAGATTACAATAATGGTAAAGTGTTTCTCAGTGATTCATACATGAAATTCCTTTTTCTCTGCTTTAAGTCTCCCTAGAATACCCTGCTCAGAACTTTAGTGTGGGTTCGTTACAGGGAAGCTCTGTAAGGACTTATCCCTCTAATGGCAGAATTGTTTTGGTCCTGTGCATTTAAGGCGTGCATCTTGGAGCCATGAAACAGGAAATCCCCTAAATAAAAAGTAGGAAGGCAAGAAATCTTCTATCCTAGGGACAGCTGAGGTCCTAGAAGATATTTTAATAATTACAGACAGGTTAGTCACAGTGGCACTTGGATGTAACTAGTTCCTAATGACAAACATGTATATTCATGTAGGTATTTTTTGTTGTTTCCAGCCAGACCATTAAGTCTGTAGGCTTTCACAGAGCAATATAAATAGTAAGTAAATTAGCAATCATGACTTCTTGCAAGGAAATTTTTAAATCGACTTGACGGCTGTATAGAGGAATTCAGCTTTCATAATGTAAAAAAACACCGAACAATTAATGAGAGACATAAGCTTCTTTAAAAGACACAGCATAATCTCATTTATTTGCATCAATTTATACTAATTCTACATTAGAAGGTAAAAGCCAAGGTGTGTCCCCCTGAAGACTGTGCTGGGATCTCCACACTGCTCTGTGAAGGCAGGGGGACCCTGCCCTTGGCTGTTCACCTGTGGTCTTCTCCCCCAGCTTGTGCTGGGCAGTGTGAGGAAGAGCACACAGAGCTCTGACAAAGGATACTGGGACCATCCCATCAGGACTTCTTGGTGTCATTCAGTCCTGCCTGGCCATGAAGAGCTGTGTTCCAGGAGGGGTTCAAGCCTTTGCCCTTTCCCTGGCAAAGTCTTTGGAAACAGCTTGTGAAACTTCTTGATCTTAAAGATCAGGTTTTAAGAATTAGTGAGGAAATGAATAGATGTACCTCAAAACCAGCAAGCTGTGTGCTTCTGTCCCCAGACTGGCACCATATGAGCTGAAGAAGTGCTGTGTGACCCTGGTATGGCTTGATCTAGGCTCCAGGTCCCCAGGTTTAGATTTGACAAAAGCTGGTGAGCTGAGCCAGATGGAGGTAAAACCCAAGCATTGCTGTTCAAGCTGAGACTGCTGTGGAGTTGGCCTGGATCCATTGAGTGAGACAGCCCTGAACTTTTAGAAGTGCAAGACCAGAATGGGGAATACATAAGACACAGTGATTTGCACAACCTTAAAGATGGAAGAAACCTCTTTGTTCCCAAAGGAGCTTAATGTATGTGTTGTGTAGAGTGCTGACTGGGGGAGACTGAAAGTGTTCCTGTGTGCACAGAAGGTAATACTGATGCAAGTTTTGTGCACTCCTTAAAGCTAAAATCTTGCCAGAACAAAGTTTCTAAATTGCATCATCCTGTGCCTGAATGGGCATCTCTACAGAAACACAGGCTTTGGTGAGCCATATATATTTTGATGGGAGCATTATTAGTACAATATTAGCTGATACAGAAAACAGAGCAGGTGCCTCTGAAGTTAAATTCTGATAGGTGTTTTTTTTCATGGAGGAATTGCACATTCAAGAGCACTGTTACATTCATTGGTACATCAATTTCACCCACCAGAGTTGCTTGATATTTGAAGTTTATATAAGCTGCGAGAATACCTAGATGGATGTCCTGAAATCTTCTCTGTGGCTCTTCATGTTAGTAAGCTGCAGGGTTAATGAAAAACATGTAATTGCCAGTTGGTGATAAACTTGCAAGTTTTGAAACAGAACTGAAAGGTCATTGGAATAATAGCATACCAAAACAATGCTTAATGTTTATTTTTATTATGGGCTGCCTTTTCAAAATCACAGATTACCATTGTGGTTAGCACTGTTATGCAGCATAAAGTTGTAGCTGCATTGATCCATCAGGCTGATTGGCTGTGGTGCCACTGCCAAGTAAGGAAACCCCTGAACTGGTGCTGGAGGTAAAGCCTTCCAGGGAAGGATCACCCACTGTCTCACTGCTGTGCTCCCATCAGGAATTCAACCAAGCCTAGTTGCATACTGGTGCTCCTGGGTCCTGCTTCCTGCCAGCACAGCAGGAGGGGAGAAGCTTCCTCCTTTGGCCAGGTCACCTTCCTGAGCCAGCTCACTGTCACAGGCACACCCTGATGCCAGCACAGGGAGAGAGGGTGGGATGACTTCTTTGGCAAAGTCTTTTTAATTTACAGTGTTAATTTACAGTACAGAGCAGTTACAGTTCACTTCTCTATCAGTTTAATGTTTTTCCTAAGCATACAGTTTTGGCTCCTTTTGCCTGGAAAGTGCTGTGCTGGATGGGTCTTACTGACCTGAGAAAGATCTCATTGTTATAATGGGTCTATAAAAATTGCTGCCATTTCTAGGATCTGTCCAGATTACACATAAACCATTCAGATAATGTGGCTGCTGTGTCAATGGTGGGAACCACATCGTCTTGCTAGTGGAATTTCTTCTAGGTCTTTCTTCTGGTTTTCTTGTCAAGAAAAGAACTTTTTTTACATCATCTGGTTGGTGTGAAGTGTTTTATTACAATCCCAGTGAATTGCAATAAACATACTTTTGCACTCCTCAAGCAAGGGTAATGTCTTAGGAGTGTGACTTGACTTTTGTGAGCTGAAAGCCACCATGGTTTGGGCATCTGCTCCCCCTCCCCAGCTATGACTGCTTCTCTGAGCAGGTGACTGGTGTTGCCTCAGCCAGTGCAAGGCTGAATCTCAGCTAAAAGCCCTTCTTGCTAGGCATTTGCCCCCTAAATCTCTGTAATAATTTTCTTTGCGCAGCTGGTTTAGTAAAGGCTATAAAGAACTGGGCCTACAGAAATGGAGATTTAATCCTGTGCTTTTGCTGAAGGGACCCATGTTTCTGAGTCTGACAGATCTGTGGAATTAAAGCAATTGGAAGGTTTAAAACTTTGCACTGAAATGTTGTTCTTTACTCACTGTTGCCCCATCTTTGGGCAGTCAGCAAGTGTCTGGACCTGTGATTTGTCCTGCAGTACCTTCTGCAGTAGCTTCTGTGGATACTTATGCACTGAACTGTTGTCTTTTCAGTGCACAGAGCAGCTCACCTGATGAGGCACTCCCAAAAAATAGTGTCTTCCTACCCACACTGCTGGTTTGGAAAGGAGGAGTGTATTAAGCAGACAAAGCTTGAAAATTAATCTGCTCAAGAAGTTGTATTACAGGTATCAGAGATGTACACATACTCATACTTTGGACAGAGCTTCTATTTTGCAATGAAAGATGGGACTAAAATACAGTTTGGACTCAATTATTATGTCCTTTTTCCTGCTGAGGTCAGCTTTGGACTGTGGAGTGTAATGGAGTCCTGGGTCTGGGCTCCAGAAAGCTGTGTGCTTCCTGGCCAGCCAAGCAGCCAGCAGGGAGCAGATGGGTGAGAAACCAAGTGCATGCGGTTTTTTTTCCACTTGAATTTGTTCATCCCTCTCTTCAAACATAAGTCCATAAGCTTCTAATGGACTATGTAGAAGGTGGTTTATGTTTTCAGCATCTGCTAATTGACCTAGCTATTTCTTATCTGGCATGGTAGAGAGAGTGGGCTGGACTTGTACAAAGTAGAGATGGATGGGCCAGACTTTCTGGTACTTTCAGGACAGTTAGGTGCTGATTCCCTGTATATAAGGGAAGAGAGGCCTGATGGTGGCTGCTCTCCCAACTGGAGGAGAAAAAAAATAAGTTGAATTAGGTATTTTGAAAAAGAGAGTTTTTTAAAGCTTGCTTAGTTACATCTGGACAAGTGAGCTGGAATTTGATTTTTGGTTTTTTAGAGGTATTTAGGCAGCTAATGGACTTTAAGAAGCTGGCCTTTGAAATGAGTCTTACATAATATGATGGGAATCTTTGGCTGAATCATATGCAGTCAGGTCTCTGGAAGCCCACAGACCAATATACAGAAGTGGTACCTGCTGTGGTTTGAAGAAGTAGCAAATGTGCCTGAAAGTCAGCAGTGCAGCTCCAGCTCTTTAGGGCAAGGTTGACTCTGCACTCACCAGATCTGCAGGAGGCTGGCTTACTTTCTCCCAAGTATGTCATGAGCATTCATGTCCCAGTGTCCCTGCTTAGAGTAGACAAAAAGAAATCAACCTTAGCAGGGGGAGGTGGCTGTGTTCTGTGAGTTGCTTGTCCTGTCCCTCTGCCTGCCTCCATGCTGTATTGGCATCTGTAGCTCTATTTTTAGCACTCCTTTCCCTGGAGTGACTACCTCACTTGGGTATTGGATATATCATGGCCTGGTCCCAAATTCAAAATGTCTCTTTCTGAATGGAACGGTGTGTACTTCCCTGGTGTGGCTCATGCTCCTTTTCCCTCGTGGTCTCTGTCAGCAGACACTTGTGCTTAGATTTACTGCACAGAATTCCTTTGCAGGTCAAGTAGTTTTTAATCTGTGTTTTTCCCCCTTGGTACACTGGCAGACTGTGGGCCCAACTCTGCCTCATGCCCTGGGAATTTCAGTAGGAGCTGTGCCTGCCTGCAGGCTGAACCCTGCATCACATCCAGGCAGCTGCAGAAGATGCAGAAAAGGTTTCAGAAACTGTACTGGGCATGAGCATTTAGACAGCAGATTAGAAATGTGAAAAAGCATAATGCTATTCCTTCACAGAAGTTTAATTTGGGCCTTTTTTGGAAAATCAAAACCAAATCCAACTCCCTTCCTATCCCCTCCCTCATGCATGAGATCCAGTTAAAAACTGACTCCTCTTGTCCTAAAGAACTGTGCAATCCACAAGAATGGGTAAGATATTCCTTCTACCCACCCCTCCCTATGTTTGGAAGGAGAGAGTTGTTTTGGGACTTAATAGAGTGCTGTCTTTTCAGATGGAAATACATTTGCTGAGATATGTACACATCCTTCTTGGCTAGAGCAGAGTGGCAGGACTTGTCAAAGGATGTCAACTGGCTAATATTATTGTCTAATGCTAGTTTATGTTATGCAAGCCTTTTTCTACACAAATTAGTGTGACTAATTTTGTAGCATGTGGAGATTGGCACAGCCGACACAGAAGAGGTGTGAGCTTGGATGTATGTACATGAGGTCATGTTGCAATGCTTCTAACTTGAAAAACTAATAACTCTGGTTACAGGCTACATGCCCTACATTAAGAAAGACTTTATTAGGGTCTACCTTATAGCAAGAAAGCAGATTTGTGTAGCATTCAAAGACTACATCTGAATGTGGTGAAACGCCTGTAAAAGGCTGCAGAAGTCGTGGAGAGTCCTCTTCTCCCAGCTGCCACCTTGGGATTGATGCCTAACAGATTTATCTGCTTTTCTTTCCTTGATGGTTCAATTTGGGTAGCTAAGTGAAGATACGAGGTGCTAAATAAGGGGCCTGCCTGGCATGTAATTGCTGCCAGGACTCAGCAGCTCCTATTGAAGTTAGGAATACCATCAGGGTTTGCAAATACAGGCTGCACAGACACTCTGTGTCTTACATAGCACATTAGCTGGTATTTACAAAACATGAAGGTAGCAAACCCTGTAATTCCCAAGAAAGCTGACTTAATCCCGATTGGTAAGTGCTGTTGTGTTGACTGTTGCAATGAACAGCATGGGTGGAGCAAATAATTTCTGCTAGGGAAATTTGGCAGCTTGTTGTGTATGTTTGCTGGAAGCAGTTATTGGGTGTAGGTGCTAAGAGATGTTTTAAATAGACTGTTGGGTGTCTTGGTTCCCACTGCCTGACTTTACATACTCACATGGCAAGTGAGTCCAAACTTCTGGTGCTTCCTTCCATTGCCAGATAACCTCAGGACTCTGCACTTAAGAAATCTGAGCTGAGTTTCATGGGGAAGAAAGAAGGAGAGGAGAGGGGAGAGTTTTGACAGCTGTTCCATACCTTATCATCCCCAGATGGATAATTTTCAGATTCTGTTCTACTGCACCCTATCTGGCTGAGAGACGAGTTTTGTACTGCTCAGTGGAAAGGGAAATAGGATGGAAATTAAATTATAAATAAGGCACTATCTGTGTTGTGGCAAGTTATATCTAAACTTGGAGGCAAGACTGTTAGATATCTGCAAGTCTCCACTGTCCCACCATGCCAATTTTTTCTTTTTTGGGGTGGGGGTGCAGAATAAGTGTTACTCAGCTTTTAATTCTCCTGAAAGTAGAAGTACTCATTGCAGCCTTGGAAGTGACCATCTTTAATTACAGTCAGTGCATTTAATCCTTCCCCTAAATTTGTTTATACATACACCTCACTGTCTTCCATTCACCTCTAATTACAAGGTTTAAATGAGGGAGTTGGAGACATACAGCAAGACATTTGGGGACATGTATTCTTAATTACTTCAGTGTGATTTCTTTTCTTCTCTTCCTTTGTTGTTTTCACTTGGGGACTGAACCAGCCTTCAGTTGGCTAGAATAGGCACCCCCTGTTGTCCTAGGGCACCTCAGCTGTCTCACTGGAGCACATCTCAAGTATCTGCACTGGTAAAGCAACACCCACCACTTCCTTCCCCAGTAAAGTCAATTCATTTGTGCATGCTCAAACTGCCATCATTAGCTGCTCCTAAGATGGCCACGAGGCTTTGGTAAGTGCATGTGCTAAGGAAGTAATAGCAGAAGCAAAAGTGAAAGTAAAATATAGCACTAAATATCTTTTTCTGATAGTTTCCTGATCAGAGCTTAAAACTTCCTACCACTATGAATGAGCAAGTAATTGTTTAGGTGCTGAACTGGAGGCAGAGTTGCCTTAACTCTGATGAGGTTTTAAAACTGTGGTGTAAATTGCTGTTGTTTCTTTCGGGGCCTTGTGCATGTGGGAGCGTGAAGACCCTATAGCATTTGTCAGTCTACTTAAATTGGATACTTGGTATTTGGATATCGAGATACAATAGACAATAAAACCACAATCACAGGTATCCAGTATTGCAGATATTAATGCTTCACACTCTTTTATGATGGTGCAGGAAAAGGCTGCTTAATTCTGGTTGTCTACCATCCCTAGGCCTTGTGCTCAGTGTGGGACAGCAATGCATGTTTTTAATTTAGCTAAAATAATTCAGCTTGACTTGCCCCTCCTTTAATTTGGCATCATACAGTGGTATTAAAAAATCCCCAACAATCTTTAACATATTTACACATTTCTCCCCTCATTTGACATATGTACAAAATAACTAGGTCTATAGGGAGGTTTAAAATTAGGCAGAAAAAGCTCACTAGGCCTAGTAGTGTGCTCTGTTGGCTTAGTGCTGTGCTGCAGCTCAGCTTCTCTAGGTTTATTTAAGCATTGTAGTCTCCCCCCCCCTTTTTTTTTTAAGATCCTTCCTGTTGGCAGCTGTCCTGAGACACTATGTTCTTGCTTAGCATTTTGATGTGGGGAAACAGTCTGATAATTAAAGCCAGTTTCAAGCCATGAGCTGATTTGGAAGCAGTGATTTGCTCTGGGGTGTTGTCACTTGATAAACGTGTAGCTCGTGTGCACAGTGCTGAGCTGCAACTTGGTGCCTAAGTCCCATATGAGAGGGACATGCAGCTCCCAGGAGCTACTTCTAGGGGAGACAGACTGCATCCTCTCCAGCCACTTGATGGTGAATGGTGAATTTTCAAAAATTATCACTATCATCCTGTTCCCCTCTGTGTGTAAACCCAGTGCAAACCTGTTGTTGTTACACAGCTTTTCCTTGTTTAATGAATGTAATTTTCTTTAACCCACTCTCTGCAGTCCTTGACAATTTCTTACAAGAGAACTGTGAAAGGTGGTGAAAGCCAACACACCTGTTGCAGGTTTGCAGACTCACACCATGGCTTTGGATGTGCTGTGCAAATTTGCTTCGTGGTGCTCCACTGCCAGCGAGGGCCAAAGTTTTACTGCTGTCATGTAAATGGCTGCACGTCCTAAGCCACTGCTGGGGTTTCCATGGGCAGCGTGCGTGAGTACGTGTGTGCCTCCATGTCACATCAAGTGGGAATTACAACTGCTTGATCCTGTAATGGCATGATCTTGTGATGGCACTTTCCTTATCTAATTGGGTCTGACACTATTCTGAGGTAGCAGACAAACTTGAGTCTCCCTGCAGTGTAATCTAAGAAACTCGAGTGCCAGTAAGACAGATGGGTTTGAGAGGTCTAATTTAGGAGGACTACTAAATTGCAATGTGCGCATTTTAATGTGGAAGACAAATGGGAGGCTGGCTGAACAAAGTATTAAATAAGTTTATTAAAAGCATGGCTGATTAGTTTTTTGTTGACTCTTTTCAGTATGTACAGTGGTATTTCCATCATTCATGTATTTCTCTACAAGGCAGTGTTGTGCATGTGCCTGGATTAGGTAGGTACTGTGTGATGCTGAGCTGGTGGTACTGGGTGACACCTCCCTCACTATTGCTTAAAAGTGTTGGAGAGGTAAATGTTAAAGACAATCAGTAGATAACAGGGCTAAAAATAGAAGACACCTGAAAAAGAATTTCTTTTTCTATAGCTCTTCAGAATTGTTCCTATTTGTCTGACATTGACGTTGAAGGTTTAAAATACAGAAAACTGTTCATAGTAGATGAGCACAACCTAAAGGCTGAAATGCTAAAATATAGGTTGGAATCTCCGTTTTTTTTTCCCTTTTGCAGAAAAAAAGAAATCCATACAAGGGCAAAAACATACTGCAATGGGTTTCAGCTGTTTCCATAATGTTTGATTTCTGTTGCCACAGATTCTTGCAAGGCCAGAGATTTATTGCCTATGGTCAAAGGATGTAGAATATCATACATGTGAATTTATGATGGACACCATCCAGGAAAGACAAATGATATCCAGCTGCCATTACTTTTGCTTGTGATGCTTTTGAGAATCCCTGTATAGCTTGTAAATTCCTGTTGACATTTCCCATGAAGGGCATCTCAGATTTCTGTGTGTTGCTGTTAGTTCAAGACAATGAAGGGCTTTTAAACCTTTCATGGCTGCTCTTCAAATAAGAGCAGCTTAAGACAGTGGGATGGCTCAAGCATGAGCAAAGCTGTGAGGAAAAGCCTGCCTGCAGGGAGTCGTCTAGAAAAAAACAAGGAGGGGAGATGAGAGTGGTCAGATGACGGTCCTGCAGCTCTAAGTACTGCAGAGCCTAAGGCTGTGGCTCCCCAGTGGGTAAAACACAGATCAGTCAGAGCTGCCGGTGTTCCATCTGCCCTGGAGTCCTTGCTGACGTGGTCCTGTCTGTGCCTTGCCTTGCCCAAGCGCTCCTCTGGTGCCTCCCGTGCTGCTGGCTTGGTCTGCGGGCGGTGCAGGGACGTGGGTGAGCGTGCACCGTCGTGTCACACATCTCTGTCACACCTCGCACGCCTCTGACAGCTCGTGCTCACTTTGCAGGCAGGAGAGCTCGAGTGGGAGAAGGTTGAGGAGCAGTACAGCAACAGGCACTAACTGTGCCACAGGGCTTTTATTTCTTCTGCTGGCCAAAGTCAGATGTGACTCTGGGACGCTCATCAGTCTGTCTGCTTCTGCTGCTGGGTACATTCCTGAAGGGACAGCACGTGGGCAGTCTGGCCAGCCACCAGCTGCTGAGGCTCTGGTCAGGTCTCTCGTGCTGTGTTGTCCACGTTGCTCTGCAGGGTCATTCCAGCCCAAAGCAAGCCTCGGGAGCTGCTGTCATTTGCCCAGCTTAGCTGATGTCCCTGGCTTATGGCAGCATATGGGTAACCACAGCTCACCCTCTGGTGGGAACCAGAGCATGAAGTGCATTGAAGTCTCCTTGTGGGCATTTTGAGGGATGAGGAAATGTTTATGTAGCCCAGTAACTTAGAACAGGCAACTATCACTGCATTCACCAAGGAGCTACTGGAGGGATGGGTAATGGAGGGAGAGACAAAGGAGGCAACATGAGCAGCAAGGTCTGCCAGGTATTCCCTCTTTTAAGAGTCAGCAGCTTCCCTCTCACAGACCAGCCACTGTGTCTGTCCCCAGTTTGCATCCCAGTAAGCTTTCTGTGCACTGCTGCAAAGAGGCTTAGCTGGCCAAAAATGCATGCATTTGTGGCACTGCATATGCTTCCATTAACTTACTGTACTGAAAGATGCAGGAGTAAGTTCTGGTTCCATGTATATGTTCTAGAGCATGAACAAGCGGCATCTTTTGGAAGGTGAAAAGGTAAAGGTCAAGTGTGGAGTCTGGACTCAGCTAATGGGCTGAAGTGGCACTAAGGGAGAGTACATAAAATGCACTGGAACTGCTGTAGTGTGCATTTAGGTACAGTGTAAAAAAAACTAAAATATTTTTCATAGTGATAAAATGCACAAAACATGGAAATAATAGTCTGTGTTAACATGCAGCAGGGGTTTTCTTCTATTTCCTTAGCATTAGGAACAGCACCAGACGTTGCTGAGCAGTATTCACAGAAAAACATGCAGACAAGTCCAGAGCAGCACTGACTCTCTGAAAGCTTGTGATGGTAAGAGGCACTTGCAGCTGTTGTTATCTCGTGTTTGGACACTTCCAAAGTACCCCAAGACCACTTGGCTGCTAAAGCAATGTGGCTGCTTTCAATCTAGCAGAGCAGATGCACACAAGTATTCAGCATGCTGGAAATGCATATTGAGGATGAAACTCCCAGTTAATACCACAGTAAATAAAGCAGGCAGTTGCACTGATTGTAGGGCTATTGCATTTAATTCACTAACAATCACTGCAATTAGGCACTTGCTGCTCTTCCTGTCTGTTAGTTTCCATGCAGGGTTTACTGATGAATTTTTAGTTGCAGAGGCTCTATGAGGTGTTAGATATAGACAAGAAATGCCTTGAATGAATCTTCACCAGCACACAAAGTTCAGGCATTTGTTTTTAACATGAAAAAGACCCGCAGCTTACTGCAGAACACTGGTGTTTGGTTTACCTTTCCTTGGATAATAAAAAGCCAAGAGGTTTGCTGTAAGAGCAAGACTGCGTTTTCTGGGTTTGACTCCAAGGCACTCAGCTGTGAGCAAGTTTTTCACACATCTCGGACCAATCTGCACACTGGGTGGCTTGCTATGGTACAGTGCTTTAACACTAAGAGGTTTTCTTTCCTTTTCACTAAAGCATATTTGTTGTGTAGTTGAAATAGACTGTGCAGCTCAAGTGTGATCTAGAGCATCTTTTAGAAAAAAAGAAGTATTTGAGGTATCCTTTGTAGAGGAGAAAGTATTAAAAGTGTTTCTGAGTGAAATAAATCTGAAAGAAACAGGATTTTTTTTATTGCAGTGGAGGGTTGTTTTATCTTCCATTATGTTTAATATTTTGCTGGAGGTATGCTAAATACTGTCTGGACCATGAATAAATAGGTTTCTTTAGAACCATTTATCTGATTGAATTTCTGTGATTTCATAAGATGGAAGCTTATAAATAATCTCTTTAAATGCCTTAGTAAACAAATGTGTTTTAATTAGTACAGAGTCATCTTTGGTAGGTTATAAAAAGTCTCAGAGAGCTGTAAATATGTAATTCCTGACACTTTAATGAAAGTGTTAGCTTAAAGAGGAGCGAGGCAAGTATGCTTGAGTACCAGCTTCTGCTAAGCAAGTTGGGTATATAATAGATGATTACTAACATTGCATATGTGGCCATGATATCCAAGACTACACAAAATAATATAAACATATTAAATTTTCAGGCCATTAAAACAATTTGCAGCAAAATTCTCTCACCATTTTAGAGTGTGACTGTGCACAGAATAAAAAGAGCTGCAGCCCTTAAAAGATGTTGCCTTGTTGTGTCAAGCTCCAGTAAGAAGGGATTGAAGCTGGTATCAGAAGGCAGGCAGAGTTTCTCGTCCTCGTTTTACCTTGGTGGCAGGTGAACCCTGAAGTCACACTGGGGAGGTTTTTACTGCTGCATTTCTGCATTTTTTCAAAACTTTGAAATAATGATGTTTATGGGCAATAATGCTGTCTGTGTTCATTCTGACCCAGTGCATGTCACAAAGCATGCTGAGCTTCTCTTTGCTGATTCTGTCTAAAAGTTGAGTGCTCCTTGTACGCAGGTATTTGCATTTCATCAATAAATCTGTGAAGAGTCTTCCTGTAAAAAACATGACTGTCTTTCAATTGCAGTTAGCTCATTTCTGTATTTTATGCTGAATTTCGTGTCTGGCAGGGAGATAAAATCACCTTGCTTTAAGGAGGAAACACAACCATTAGTTCACTGCTAGTATCTCTGACCCAAAGTTGTGGGCTCAGGCCAGACTGTTTTGGTTCATAGTGTGTCTGGATAACATTTGACCCCAGAAGTGAATTTTTGGTGCAGGGATTCTTCTCTGACTTTACCCTATGCACATTATTAAGCCAGATTACATAGTCATTATGCAACAATGAAAAATTTAGTAACTGCTCTATATTTAAACCTTTGTGTATTAACTTCATTGCACAGCACCACGATAGGTTTGAACATGGAAAAAATGTGAAACGTTAGAGAAGGAATCTGAAATGCTTAGGTAACTCTGTCCAGTTTGTAATAATGTGTCTTCTAGATTAATTTCAAATACATTTCTATTCTTTGAAGTCGGGGGTTAGTTTTTATTACATTTGTACTGAATTTCCCTTGTGATAGGGTCTGATGCTCTCTGGTTTTTTTGGACCAAAATGGTTAATGTACAGGAATGATGAATTTTTAATTTTTACATCTATTTAAAATCTATTGGTTATTCTCACTGGTGTGGCTTGTAGTGATGGCATTGCTTGAGTTTGATAGATAGTGTCCTTTTCTTTTCAGAAGGGCATCAAACATACCTAGCAGTTGATTTGAGAGTATGTCAACTTCCGGTACACAGAGTTTAGTGGAGTAAAATTGGCACATCTGAAACACAGACCCATGTTCAGTCACACAAGTGTTTTTAGCACTAAGGCACCCTACAGAAAGCACAGTTAGGGCCTGCTTCTGATGCCAGCATTGTTTCATGTCTGCTTCAGTGGTGCACTGTGGTGAGAGGTATGATGAGCTGTGCATGTGGAAGCAACAACATCATGTCTAACCCAGCCAACTTCTGCTGGAGCCAGCATGAAGGGAACTTCAGGGCATGCAGTGTGGGAATGCAGACATTTAGCGGCTTTTTGGCCATTCCCTAACCTTCCAAATCCTTGCTGCCCATCAGCTGGAGATGCTGCATGTCTGAGATGCCAGTATGGCCAGGATAGCTCCATTGCCAGACTGGGTAGTCTGCTAGTAGCAGGGAACAGGTGTGGACCAGACAGAACTGTTCTGGGACTTCCCACAGGATTACAAACTGCTGATAAGAGTTGCTCCTTGCTTTCTACAGCCAGCTCTGGGTCAGCAGAGAATGGGTACATGTGAGAGTCATTCTTGTGCTCTGTGGTGGCTGTGGAATGAGACCTGGAAGATGTGCAAGGTGAACACTTGTTATGAATTTGACTTCTCTGTAGTGAATTATATGCTCCTGCTCACAATTGTTCAGAAATAGATGAGCATGGCCCTTCTGACACTTTCAGCAAGTGACTTCTGGCAGTCAGGAACAAATGCCAGCAGTGGGAACTGTTTGTTTTTGGATGCAGCTTCCAGGAAATACCCACCCCGTGCTACCTACCAGAAACACGTGGAGGGCTGTTGGAAGCTTGTCTGCAGAGAGTGCCCAGCAGGGATGGCAGGATCGCCAGGCACACATTTCACAGGAACTCAGTGCTCTCACCCTGTATCCATGAGTGTCTGTGGCCATTTAACTTCACCAGGGCCTGGCTGAGACATGCCATACTGAGGACTGAGCAGCTTATTTGGAATATGCACCTTGCCTTTGCAGCTGGCTTTGTGCAGCTCAGTGGCCTCTGAGTAAAGCCTGTGGATTTATACTTAAATGGTTTAGGAAACATGCCTTTGCTGCTGTCAAAAAACTGTGCAACTACTCCTTGAACACCTGTCTGCTGTCTGACTGGCTGCAGGGCATTTCTCTCTGCTGTGCTGGACCTGAAAAAGCCCTGGAGAGCCTCTGTGGAAAGGCTGCAGTGGATCAGGTCACTCCACAAACCTACCAGCATTCTGGCAATCAGAGTGGCACGGGTTTAAGCCACACAGCTGTGGACGTTTTGCTGGTACATGAATGGGAGCCAATCTTGGGAGTCAAATGCTGAAGGGTTACAGGCAATCTTGGATTTACATGTTCATGGACATGAATGTGTGTCTGTTTATGGCTCACTCTGGGTAAATCTTTAAGAACCTCCAAGGATTGTCTTTCTGGGCAACCTATTCTGGTTGTGCACCACTGCTCCAACAAAAATTTGTTTCCCACTGTCCATCCTGAACCTCTGAATTCACAGCCATTGCCTTTTGTTGTATTATTTAGCCCTACAGAGAAGTATTTTGTTCCCATTGCAACTGCCTGTCAAGTAGTTGTAAGAATTTCGTGGAGTTGTTGCAGTTTCCTTGGAATGAAGATTATCCAGGGTGAACAATGGACTTTCTTGTTTGGGTTTTTTTGGGTTTTGTTTTTTGTTTTTTATTTTTTCCCTGCATCTTAGTATTCCATTTCTTAGTGTGCTGCTTGGATTTCCATCTGGGATTTTATATATGCAGCAAAGCTTGATGATTATTATTTTAAAGACTCATTTAACACCATTTTGAAATTGATTAGGGTCAAAGATCTTAATATACATTTATATGGCTACCCTTTCTTTGAAAAGTGGTGAACCTGCCTTTTCATAGCCAAACACTTGAACAAACTAGAGTCTCTAAGGACTGAAGTCAGTGAGTGGTCTTCCTGTGATGGTCTTCTGGTGGATGTCCTTGTTCTATAGGAAAATTCTTAATACCACCTTTTTGCTGCTTTGTCCCTCCTTGCTGTGGGGCTCCAGGGTTCACTCTGCCATGGGCTCTGAAACCCCTGCCTCTATTGCCCCTCATGGCTTACATGGAATCAAAACCAGTTTAAGGCAATTCCAGCTGGTAGCCTTTGGGTCAGTTGTCAGCCAGGTGGCTTTGTCCCTTATGTGAAGGTCAGAATCCACCAGACAGCTGCTAGACATGGCCACTGCCCTGGAATGCTGACCAGCCTGGGCTTATCAAGCACTAGAAAAGCAGACTCAGAGGATCCTGCTGTGAACTTGCATATGGAGAAACACTGGAGTTTTGAACATCTGAAACCCCTTTATCATCTGGCACAAAGGACAATGTGATAAATCAGACTGGGCACCCATGCACTTCTCCATATGTGGGGCTACACCCAAAACAGAAAGCTGCAGGCTTGAATTGGATTTTGGATGGCATTTTTGAGATCCCTATCTTCCAAGATAAAATCAGTACGAGTGATGAAGGGGATATCTCTGTGCATCCACCTGAGGTGTGGAAAGTGCCCTCTGCTGTTGGCTCTGGTGTCCAGGCATAACACCACACTGGGTGTGGGCAAAGGCGTAGCACGGGGGTTGGAAGCTGGAGCAGAGTGTAACTACCCAACTTCAGCCACGTCTCATGCACAGAGACTGTTACCCTGTTGCTCTGACACCAGGCTGCTTTTTTTTCCCCTTTCTTTTTGTTATTTTTTTAGATGGAATTTAAGGCGTGAACTGCAAAACACAAAGCAGCTCTGGCTGTGATTACCTCTGTGAGTGCCTTTCCCTCCTCCTGTGGTCACAGGCAGCCGAGGAAAAGCAAAAACTGTCAGGTCCCTGCAGAAAAAGAGAGAAATTAGTGCTGGCAGAGTCTGTACGAGACAACTTATCTACTGTGAAGTTTGAGTCCCTTGTTCCTGCTGGTGTGATCTGTTAACGTAACATGCCTGAAATGTTTTCTTACATTCTTACAGTTTTTTCTAAGATGTGCAAGATGGAAAGTGTGGGGATATTTACTCCAATGCCAGAGGAGTTGTGGTGGGCTGTTTTGTTTTTTTTTTTGGTACGTTCACAATCTATGCCATTGATGGTAATATATGAACTAGTCACATAAACATGTCTGCATTTATGTAAAGATCTATATAAAGCTCATGCTTTAAAATCTGTAATGGATTAATTGGTGCTGAATAATTAGAAGAAAGAAAAGTCCTTTTAAGAAAAAAAGGTGAAGTTAGAGGAGGTCTTTCAGCAAGTATGTTTATTACATTTACTGCAATCACTATCAGTTGGTAGTACTGAAAAAGCCTTAAAGCAGTTTTGTTAATACTCAGCTCTTTTAATTCTTCTCACTGGTCACTTAAAATACTCTTCTTAGATTCAGTCCCATGTTCTTTCTGTAAAGTCCTGCTCTACTGGGCTGGCAGGTAACATAAAAGAGTTTGTGCCTTACAAAGGCACATAACTATGCCCCTGAACCTTGGTGATATTTCTGTGAACTTCCCAGTTGATCTCAAGGAAGTGCACTAAAGCCTTACTTTCTTCTCCCTGTGGTAGACTTTCCTCAAATAGCAAGAGGCAGATAAGCTTAGTATGTAGTCTGGTTTCAATAATGTTTTCCAGTATTAATACTAACTAAATCTCAGATCAGCAGTTCTGTATATTCCTTATCAGACTTTTAATTGCTCTGAGTATATTGATCATTCCATTTCAAGGTGTTTTACCTCTCTATTTATTGTTTGGTATTATCCTTCTCTTCTTCTTTCCCACATCCTCCTTCATCTTCAGTCCCCACTTTCTTGTCATCAGTCTAAATACAGTTGCATCCAGGTTAGACTGAGTGATGCAGACTCGTGTGTATGTTCAGAGGCCATTTAGAAAACAAAAATATTATTTGAATTTAGTCCCTGGTTTTTGTATTTAAAATGCAAACCCACTCAGGTCGTTGTTAGAGATTACAGACACAAAAATAAAAATTTGCCTCATTAAGATTTTCTGTATAAATACCAGTAGTCCCTAATTTGGGTATTTCACTATTTTAAAGATCAATATCCCAGTTTAGGTAGCAGCCTCAAGGGATCTGATGGGGGCTATTTTTGTGAATACTTAGGCCAGTCTTTGTTGGTGTTGTTTAAATAAAAGCATTTAGATGCTTAAGTTTAGAGCCTTGTATTTAAAAACAAACCCCAAGCCTAAACAAAAAGTATGTCATCAGTTTTCTCTTGTGAATCACATTTTCACCAAAAATCCTTTTTCCCTAAGTGGCTTGAAGAAAAAATGAAAAAAATTATGGAAATGCTTTATGATTTTTACCTAGTACACTGCTGATTTATAGGCAGGCAGAACTAAATGTGTGGGTATGTAGTCATTACTGTTCTGTATTAGATTCTATTTTGCTTCGGGTTTTTTCACCATTAATTCTCAGGTTGTTTTCACATTGCACTTGCAATTGTAATCATTCCAATTACACATGTGTAATTTGCCATTTGGTGCATATTAAATCCTCTTCAGCTGCATTTCAAACACTGATGCTGGACTATGGTTCTGAACTCATTATTCAAAAGAAACTTCGTTCTTGACCAGAAGTGTTGAATTCCCTGCAGTGTTTGTATCTTTCATGCAGCATCAAGCAAATTTGAAAAAGATGATTATTCACCTCACACCTGTGATCTGCTTCAGTTACTCTTACGGCTGTGAGGGTGACGGCTCCAGGTCACGGCTTTGCTCAGCCTGTAACAGGCTGGGAGAAAGGAGAACAGTAGTTATTCATAGAAGCATTTCCACATCCATTTCTATCTCATTGCAGAACCATGTTGATTCCTGTTCGAGGGCTGTGAATTAAAACCAGGAGAGGTTTTCTTTAGCATGTAACTGTGGAAACACACTTGCATGCGGTTCTTTGGTTAGCCACTGCCTTGTTTTGGATAGGTCAAGCAACTGTTTCATGGACTTTTATATTGCCAACTGCTCCCTAATTTGGAAAACATTTGTAGAAATAGTACTTTGTTCATCTTCTTTTTACTGATAGATTAATGGCAGTAGTACAGGAGAGCCTGTTGAGAGCAGCAGTTTTTGAGAGCAGCAGTAGCACTACTTGCAAGGGAGTAACAGAGAAAGCAGGACCCTGTTGTTGAGGCATGTGGCTGGAAGTGTTTTTTCTTGCGTCTTTATAACAAACGCCGTACAGTGAGAGGAAGAATGTCTCCTTCTGAGGGGACTGTGGGTCAGTAGAAGGGAGCATCAGGACCTCCCTGTTAAAATACATTGATAAACCATGGCTGGAAACAAGCTCTGAGATGTGAAGAGCTGTGTGGGCATAGCTGGAGTGTGTCCTATTGCAGCAGGCTGGGATAGGAATGGGGACAGGGGGATCAGGGTCTGCAGTTGCCCACAGCTCTGTCTGTGCCTGCAGAAACCACTGCACTGGAGCAAAATCCCAGGTTGTTTTTCCTTACTCAGCCATAGGTTGAGTGTGCAGCCTTGCTTGGATGTCTCAGATCTCTGAGCATACTCCCCTTTGGTTAAGATGGGACTGACCAGGCTGAGCAAACTGCTTTGAAATACAGGTATGAGCCTCCTGTCTGAGTGTGCCAAGCAGCATTACTGCGTTTCAAGTGACCTTTCAGTCTGAAACTTTGCCAAAGGGAGGGGAAAGGAAGCCACCGTTGACTCGAGTTGTGCACAGAGATCCTGCAAACAGATGGTGTTTGCATATAGGATATTCTGTTCGGGTGCAACTCCACTACAACGCTCTTCGTTTTTAATGATTGCAGGCGAGCTAAACTCCGGCTATATTTGGAACAGCTAAAACAGCTTGTGCCTCTCGGGCCGGACAGCACCAGACACACCACTCTAAGTCTGTTGAAAAGAGCTAAGATGCATATCAAGGTAAAAACATTCATCCATGTTTTTATTTCTTTCAAGGGAGAATCTTCCAGAATGTGTATTCATAGAGAGGAAACAAATTTTCACACAAAATCCATATCCATATGTCCAGTCTTCTGGATTTATTGGCCTTTATTACTTGTAGGGATTTCAGTCACAGTGTCAAAGTTTAGTGTTTTGCAATTTAGCATCTCAGATACATAAAACAGTGGTTTTGTGATTTCTGCTTAGTTACTAACTAGTGTATTTAATGATTTACACTATAATTTTAAAAAGTATCTGTCAAAGCTGTTCTTTGATTAATACATTTATTTTTTAAGATGTGAGCAAAGTAGCATTGCACTGCATTTTTTTAAATGTAAAAAGCCAGACCCTTTCATAATGAAAAAAATAATGGAGTCAAAAAGATCATATCTATTAGTGAGCCTTATTCCCATCAACATTTTGTTGACCAGATTCTCATTTAAATGGAACAAAAAATTAAATGCAGTCTCCTGTTAGTTGCAGCTCCCCTTGTTACAAGTTTAAAACAAAAAACAGCCTCAAATCTCACCTATGATCCAGCAGCAGCGCAGGTTCTACATTTGCACAGGTAATTCAAAGGAAATTATTCCTCAGGCCTTCTCTCTCCAAAGACACCTTCACTCCCATTTTCACTGTCATTGTTTTCAGGGAACAGGGTTGTATGCAGAAATAAGACAAAGAGGTATTCAAATGTAAAAGTTAAAGAACAGGTTTCTGCTGCTGTGTCCAGGACTATAATTACTCATCTGGCATTTTTTCAGTGTTACAGAGAAACAGGTCAAGAAAAGTGTCAGGCAAAATTGAACACTGCCAGTAATCTTGGAATATTTTGAAGAACAGCCTGCTGATACAGAGCTTTAAGACTCACTGCAGTTACAGAAATAGGTGTGATTCATATGAAGAATTATAGATTAATTTAAGCAAAACCATTCTTGTGAACAAGTTTACAGAGCTACTTCTTCAGCACTTCTAAGCACATTTACTCCAGCTGGGCAACCCCTGTTTTTACCATTTGAGATTTTGGCCTCTTGTTTATAATTCAGGCTAACATGCATGAAAGGCACTGCATGTGGTTTTTGTCTTGGGCTGCCCCCCTATCACGGGCTTATGCATACAAATTGAAAAACTGTTTTTACAAGTGGCAAGTGTGTGAGATTAGCCCTGCAGTTACCATTTCAGCTGCTGATAAAAAAAGCTGGGAACAGATTCTTTCCAGATCTGTCTTGCACAGCATCAAGTACTCGTTTTCTGAAAACCAAGACTGAAGTTTAACTTCCTTTTTAAGATTTTAACTGAACCTGCCCTAACTGGGTTAGCATTTAATTGCTCCCCTTTGTCAGGTCAGCTCCCTCTCCTGCCCTGCCAGAGCTTGCCCGTGCCCGGCTGGCATTTTGAACACAGTCATTAGTTCTGAACTTCTCACACACGCACGCCCCCCATATATTGAAATCTGCTCTGAAAGATTGGACATTTTTGAGTCTCCTGGATATGAATCACTGAGTTCTTTCCTAAAATAGTTGTTAGAGTTCGGGATTGCAGCCAGGAAAATACAGGAAAAGGAAGTCTGATCAATTGGGCACATTTGCTTTGTTGTGTACATGGATGTACCAACCCCTTTTCCTATTATAACACTGTGTATCCACCTATGATGAGTATCTACAGAGTGCATTGCCTGGGAGGGGGCTTAAACTGTGGTGGAAGAAGGCAGATTTCACTGAGCCAGGAAACTGCCCTGTTCAACAGCGTGAATTATTTTTTTCAAACGCTTTTATTTTGGGCTTGCATGGGAACAGCAAAATCTCTGAAAGGGTTTTGCTTGTGGTCTGCTGTGCACTGTCCCAGCCTGCTCTCCTCAGAAAACCAAGCCTATGTTCATTCAGACGGCAGGGAGGAATCTTCAGCAGCTGTATTCACTCCCTGCACATCTCCTAAATCTCAGTGATCGTGTAAACACAACTCACAGAGAAATCTGCTCACTCCTATAAGTGCTTTTACTGCTACAACCTGTAATTTACTGCATCATATAGATAATTTTAAAAATAATAATAGGTGTTTTGATTTGTGTATCCTTTATGCTTTTAATCCCATCGTACTCTTAATTTTTTTTTCTCTAATTATGTAGTCAGTTTTTTTAAATGGCAACCAGTGATTTGGAAGAGGGCTCAGTTCAAATATAAAAAAAGGTACTTTATCCCTGTTTCTGCATTTGGACAGCACATTTTACTGGGTGTGAAGTATTCTTTTTATGTGTAAAATTAATATCTGCTTTTATTCTGTCAGAGGAGAGATTTTAGGTAGATATATGAAGGATTCTTTCATAAGCTGTTTGCTGAGAAATTTTGGATTAATACCACTGACTTTGTAGGTGACATCACAGAACTATTATACTTGGTCTGCAGAAGTTCAAGGAAAAATAAAAAGCAAGAATAGAGAGAGTTGTTAGTAAATTCCTCCTTCTATATATTATTAATGCTGCTTTTTGTTAGTGAAGCTTTTTAAATGCTAAATTTTCCATAGCCTGTGGTAGGAGGGAGAACATTCAGAGGCTCACGATGGTTCCTTTATGGTGATAGGTGAAATAAGAGACTCATCTAAAGGGGCGTTATGTTCTCACTGAAACCTGAGCTGTGCTCGAGTTATCAAAGATGATGCCGCTTTCGCCTGATAAAATGATTTAAATATTCCCCACAACCAAGGCAACGTTAATATCGTCTTTGTCAAGCAATGTCTGCTAGTGGCAAGAGAGTCTCAGGGATTTTTTTAAATTAATTTTTCCCCTGTAACCATGTATCTTATTGTGAAACAAATTCAGCCTGCTAAAATTGTACTGACCTCTACAGAATGCTAACTAAAAAACTGAACTTCTAAATTTAATTTTAACTTTATATTAATTATAAATATTTAAAATTAAATTAAATTAAAATATTTAAATTGCTTTCAAATTACTGTCTATGAGAACACCTTAAGTTACTTATGCTTTGACACAGGTACAAACTGTCAGCTGACTGTGTTTCTCTCCCTTTAAGAAATTGGAAGAACAGGACCGAAAAGCTCTAAATATTAAAGAACAATTACAGCGGGAGCACCGCTACCTCAAGCGCAGGTTGGAGCAGCTATCCGTGCAGGGCATGGAGCGAATCCGCACTGACAGCATGGGATCAACAATATCCACTGACTCTGAACAAGGTAATTGAGCCAGGCCTTCCCAAAGGGGCCTGCAGGAGCAGCAAGGGAAAGGGAAGTAGGGAAACAAGGAAATGTCATTTAGAACTAAAATCAAGCTTTCAACAAAACCCAGACAAAGTTATTCCATAATGCGATTTGAAGAGTAAAAAATTAATGCATCTTTTTCACATTCTTTGAAATATGGTCTTTTTCCTAATCAGTTTTGACGCTGATAATATTGTGGGTATTTTTAAAGCTATTTATCGGCATGTGTTTTTTGCCAGTTTTTTAAACAATAACCATTTAATGTTTTGAATTTTTAGTGTAATTATTGGTAAGGCTGGCATATTTTCTCATGGAAAAAAAAATCTTATTTGGCTTAATGTGAATAAATTATTTCCACGTCATTTATTGTGAAATTTTAAAACATTTTCTGTGCAACGATCACCAAGGGTTCTCTGCATTTGGTTCTTATTTAAGACAGCTTGTCAAGCTGGCTGTTGCCATTTCTCATTTTCCTGTTTGGAAGTTTTTCTGTGCAGAACAGTCACCCAGGCTGGCTGTTTCAGGGCCCAGGGGGGCAGTGGTCAGTCTTGGGGCAGTTTACTTGGGGACAGGTAGTCACACCATGGCCAGCCAACACCTGCATGGTTGGAATTACCGTGGACAGTCCTGCAGTACAACAGCCTCTGAGGGCCAGCTTTTTTCTAAATCAGTGTCTGCGTGCAGGTTGGAACAGTTCTGGGAAAGCATTTGGTATTGATGTCATGCAGTATATTTATATGGCTGAGGACAGAAGGGATTTTAATTCTCAGGTGGACAAGATGATTCTTTCCTCAGGAATTACTGTGCCAGTTTTTTTTTAAATTATTGAAACTGACATGTGGTTCAGGTTTCACCTGGATGTTGATTGACACTGGCCCATGACTACTTGCTACAACTTTCTGAAAATTTGCCTTCTTATGTTTTCTTTAGAAGTAGACATTGAAGGAATGGAGTTTACTCCAGGTGAAATGGACAGTATTGGAAGTGCCAGTGATGCTGAAGACCACTACAGTTTGCAGAGCGGTTCGAGTGACGGAGGTTACACACATTCCCGCAGACTGAATGCCAGGCTCTCATAGTGCCTGAGTTACCCGCTCAACTCAGGACCATCTGACTGAAGCACTTATATATGAATATTCCAGAGGTGTCAACTGCCACTCTTCCGGGAAACCCCAACCACAATACTCTGACATGGAGGTTTCTTACCCACGGTTCCCTGCACTGTAACCACAATATTAGATATTGTAAATCATGGGTTTGCTGCAGAGAACTGTGGTTAGGTACAGTTGTGACTTAAAGCTAGCTTGATGTAGCCATCCTGCAAATTAAAGGAAATAAATTATGTCGTTCCATTCAAGAAGTATTAAATTCAAACTGTTGGAAGCATGATGTAAGGGAGTTTGACAGTTATTTTAATTTTGCAGAAACCATTTTCAAACATGGACGAATAAATGAAATCTACAATGTGTTAGTGATTCAGAGATACAAAAACCTAAAACTACTTTTTTGTGGTATCTTTTCATAAAAAAAACCCCAAACCCAAAACATTTTGAATGCTGTATAGTGGGCTCCATAGAGTAAATTCTTTCAGCAGTTGTTGTTTGGGTGAAGCAGGCAGATAAATCTTCAAATCTCAGATGATCTTTAGAAAAGGTCGTATTTACAAGTCACTACTGTACTTCAAAACGGGGGAAAAGCCAGCTCTAATAATGACTTCATGTGGGATGATCTCAACTTTCTTTTGCTTTTTGTATTCAATATCCAACCAGCAGCAAATCATCCTATCCATGTTAACGGGAGCAGTAGAAAGCACCATGGCAGTTATAACCTGTTACTGTGGAATGGATGACATTTGAAGCATTTCAGTGGTTTTATGGGTTGTTGTTTTCATTTCTTTCTGTGAAGAATACAGAACTCAAGTGATCCAGTTTGTGATAGTTAATCTTTCCTTGCAAGGAAACGAATTCTCTGTTTGCTTGTGTTTTTTTTTTCTTTTCTTCTATTTACACATGTCAATACATTTTTATGGAAGGCATGGCTTAAAATTACAGTATTCAGCTAGAAGATAATTAATTTTTTTTTCTTTTGCACACTATAATTGCATTTTCTATTCTTAAAAAAGTGCAAAAAAATTAAAATGTATGCTGTAAAACAGCAAAGTTTATTTAGTACTCATCCAGCTGTTCAGAACATATTTACCCAAATTGTAGCAATACTATGAAGATGTATTTTAATACAACTTCTGCTTAGTGAAGTCATTAGAGCTTGGCTTGCCGGGTAAGAAAAAAAATGGACCAGTCTTTGCATTATCTGTTTAAAGAAGGTCTTTTAAAAAAAAAAAAAAAAAAAAAAAGAAAAAAAAAAGAAAAAAATTGAAAAAAAAAAAAAAGAAAAAAGCTATAAACACTTTTAGGGAAGTGATTTTAGCAAGTGTAGTCTATATTTCCTGTAAGAGATTTTGTATTATATTTTCCTAAATGTTCTCATTTACTTGTATAAGGAGGGG
This sequence comes from Pycnonotus jocosus, assembly GCA_013400435.1. Classification (NCBI taxonomy): domain Eukaryota; kingdom Metazoa; phylum Chordata; class Aves; order Passeriformes; family Pycnonotidae; genus Pycnonotus; species Pycnonotus jocosus. Next base: position 486,781 of record VWYP01034190.1, on the reverse strand, counting down.
AATGGTACAGACCCAGACCAGAGTCTCAGGGACTCTTCACCTTTGTCATATTGTGCCTTGGTGACCATTTATGTATGCCTCTCCTTTTCATTGTTTAAAGGACAACTAAGCTTTGTTTCAAGACCCTCTGTTCGAATGGTCAGTTGTCCACCTTCTTACGGATTAAGCAGAGAGGTGTATTTATATCTTAATCCTCTCACAACTGATTCAGTGTGGCTTTAAGTAAAATCATGAAATTAGGTTTTGGTGCGAAGGTTAATTGTCTTTGTATGAGCCCTCCCTTGGATTCTTCAGCACCCAAATCTATTTTTTGTTAGCTTATAAAGTCAGGGTCTCTGTGAGACCAGTGCTCAGTGGCTTGGGAAACACAAACATACTGTGTAAGGCTATGGGATGTCCAAGTGTGGTGCCATTTTTAGCATTCGGATACAAGACCTCATGACAGACTGACCATAATGATCAAAAGCAAAGGTTCAGTTGTTCTTTCAACATCTGACATATGTGTCCTCCCTTTGGCTCTTACAACACGGAGTAGAAATATGAATACATTTTGTGGCAGCTTACAGATCCTTGTTTGCACTCTCGCTTACTGCTTGGAACTTGCCAACAAGGAAACGTATACATTTAATTTACATAACCTAATGGATGGCCACCCCTACTTTGGCTCTGGGGAGGGGCCTAAGGTTATCAACTCTGGCAGCTGAATAAGAATACAATTAACCTTTTCTGTGATGCAGGTTTTGGTATTACGTTCTATACACCTTGCATATTACTAAAATCCTCATTGTTGGGGAGAGCACACAGCAATATACTCATTGTGTGTAGCTGACAAGCAGCAGAAATTACTAGCTCCTTTGGTGCATATGTAACTAATTTCCAAATCATGGAAAAAAAAATTAAGAGTTTACTTTAACACACGACTGTTAACAGGAAAAAAAAAAAAAGAGGCTAGTATATTGTTGCTGTTCATTTATTATATAATGAACACATTCATGGATTGTAAAGTGTTTCCTTTCATGACAAGCAGCTCTTGCACAGAACCTCCTAATGAAAAGAGATTGGAAACTTACAGAAGGAAAAACAAGACTTTAAATTGAATATTATTGTACCTTAGGTCAACCTGAAATTTTCCTTTTAAAGATGAATGTGCTAACTTAATGAGTTCTTCCACGCTGGGTATCCATGGCTTTGTAGATCTTATATTTTCAATAAAAATTACTCGAATAATCTTGAGTGGAAATAAAAAGGGTTTATTTGTTTTTACTTTTTCAGTTATTACAGCTGGGAGCTATTATGCTGGTAAAGAAAAATGACACCATACTGCCTGTGTCATTCTCCCTCAAGCACAGCCCAATTTAAGGTGGAATTTTCAGGCACAGCCCCCGGACAGCAGAGCCCCGTTAGAGGCAATGGCACAGCAGTTCCTAGGGTCAGGTTTGGGGGCCGGGCTGTCCTCCCCAGCAGAGCTGCAGTCCCGTGGGGACAGTCAGGGCTCTGACATTCCTTGAGGTTCTGCTGCTGAGCAGCCAATGCAGCACTGCCTGTAGCCCAAGCACCTTGGGATGCAAACGGTGTTATTTTTATTTTTTTTTTTCTCAGCTGGACACTGTGTGTGCTCTGTGAGTGTGCACAAGTGTGCCTATGCCCACAGTGAGACTGCAAAAAGCAAACTCTTCGCTGCAAGATTAACTCCTGCCACCACCTTGGCAGCTCTGCCGTGTTGTCATGACCGCGCTTCTAGCAGGCGAGGAGGTGCTACTGCTCAGTTCATCCATTTCCTCTGCAGTTGCCACATTGGAAAAGGAGTAGGGACAAGATTACAGGGCTGCTAGGTCTTTTTCTCTGTGGAAGGGGCTCTGGAGAGATGAAGTCATCACGAAGTTCTTTTTATGGAGACGTGGAGGTTTGGCCTGTTTCCTGGGGGAGAAGAAAGGAAGGGCTTTTCCTTGTGGCATGCAGGTGTCAGAGGATACACGCCTCTGCACTGCTCCTGGATTAGTGCTTCCTCCAGCTCCGTGCCTGCACTCTGGCATCACTGGAGGGAGGCACAGAAAAATCAGCCTAAAATTCTTAGTTCTTTCTGAGTATTCTCTGCTGCAATTCAGAGGATGAATCCTCCTTCACATCCATCCTCTCTGCCCAGCTTGTACCCTGCCAGGCTCATTGTAGCTGATTTATCTTCTGAAAAGAGCTGGTTTGGCAGTAGAAGGTCTGCAACACATTATTAACCAGAGACTGGATCCTGTGTTGTCTTCTGCAAAGAACAAACTTGGTTCAGAGTGAGTTTTAGCAGGTTAAAACAGAAATAAAAACGCCTCCCAAAAATCCATGAGAAAGACAGTTTCCCATGTGGTGTTTATATAGATTAATTTCAATCCTAATTTATTAGTATAAGATTTGGAGTGGAAAAAACTACTTAAAATCTAGCACATCTAACTTACAGAACTAAGACTCTGACTTCAATGGTGTTATATTTTTGACATGGATGAGTATGGGTTCAACTATACCACATGCATATAATAATAGAAGTAGAAAAAAAGTTACACATTTACCACAAATAAATTACAGTGATACATACCAGTATTCTGAGCATCTGACTACACTTTGCATAACCCATTTCAGTGGATGAACTTAAAATGCCAAAAGAGGAGAACTGGGCAAGAATGAGGTGAAGTTACAAGTGTGGGCTCTGCCTGCAGACTTGCTCTGGGCGGGTACTTCTGCTTTTCCTGGAAATACTTAAAACAGTCTCTGCTCCTGAACAAGTGATTATTTCACCCTTTTACCAACTTTTTGGCAGAGTAGTAATTAGTGGTGAAATTTTTCATCCTTGCAGATCAGCCATGTGGAAAGAAACACATTTTTGAAAAGAACCACATCATCACAGCTTTTAATTAATATTAATTTTATACATTTCATTTTATGATGCTGCTGATAAAGGAATGTCTTCAAAACAAATTACTCTTTCATAAACCTGTTAAATTTGTTTTTAAATGGTAAAGGCCATTGGCTGTGTGTGGTATGAGCCAGTAACAGTGCTGATATTTAATCCGTTAACTTACACTTTCCAAAATTGATGGAAGGATAATTGAAACCTTTTAGGAACCCTTTAAGGAAGAGCTGTACTCCCTACAAATACTAATGGGGCAAACATAGAAATTAATTTTGCCAGCAATGAAATGAGCCAATTTGCTTAAGTGACTGTCTAAATGCACTGTTGTTAATTGGTAGCTGTAAAGAAAACATCCAAGTGTGTTCTGTAGCTACCTGGAATTAAAATGCAGGGGATATATGAAACAGAAAAGACCATTTGGTCACCTTGGCTGTTCTCTCTGCCTGAAGTATTGTAAATAAGCCCAGGAAAGGATTCCTGGGGAGTCATGGCCAGCCAGAGGCTTGCCTGTTGGCAAAGCAGAGTGAAGGTGCCCCAAGTTAAGAATTCCTTTCTTTCATTTTGCACAAGAGGCACAAACTGTGGTTACACAGGATTTATGGCATTGGAAGGGTCTGTGCAGTATGGATGTTTAAGATGAAATTCTGGTGCAGGTGAAGCACTGACTGAGAGCCTTCTGCTGCTTACTGGTAAAATTGTTACCTAAAGGTGTTAGCGAGTGGGTTCTGTGCCAGAGCCTCTGGGTCTCAGAGCCAAAGGAATGGTTCATAGTCTGTGAGATGCATTTTACTGTATTATACAGATTCATTTGTACACACGTACATGGCGCTTGCTACGTTCTGTAGCACACGGAGTATTGTGTTGTATCATTATCTCGTCATAATATAAATACAATTTTTTATACCTTTTTGTTGTGTTACTCAGGTTTTTTTTAAACTTTCATCACTTGTTTTTTGTGCACAGTGTTTCTTCTCTTTGCAGTTCTTTACATATTGCAAATCTTTACATGTTGGCTTATTTCATGTCAGCTATGTCATAAAGAGCTCACTGAGTTTTAGCAATTCAAATTAATAGCATGGTATGAAGATTGGGGTGCTACTTAGAGTTCTTTTACACACACTGGCCCATTGAAACCCCAACAGTCATTAATCTTATTTGTCTCTAACCACAGTTGCTGTATAAATTTCCACTATTACATTTCTGAAGACAAACTAACCTGTTTGCAAAGTGCAAATTGAAATGCATTAGTGTCTGTTCTAAGTAATTATACTTGAAATCATTTCAGCTCTGTACAAGACAGGGGGAAAAAGCATTAAAAGACAGTCTGCAAGTTCTGCATGTTTATTTTGTCAAATATGAAAGTCACATCACAAGTGATGTGCAGCCAGACAAAAATGAGCATTTTAACTGATGAATGATGAGAGGAGGGACAGAGCTGAAATCCTTCTGTGAATTACATTGTTTACTCTCAGCTGCAGCATGTGGCACCCCCTGGTTTGTGTTTCAGTTTGTCACACATGTTGGTCTTAAATACAGTGATCTCTTAAAAATACGGAAATAGTAGTTTTACTGAAATCATGGCCAGTAGCTAGTTGATATGGTTATATTTGATTTGAATAAGCTGAGCTGCTGAATCAGTAAAATGCTCATGTGCAAAGCATAGTAAACTAATTTTTCTATCACAGTTTTCTTTGAAATTAACATTACCACAAAATAAACATAAAATACAATCTAGCACTTAATAACTTAGCATAAATTAGTCTCCAACAGAAAAAATATCTATAATAAAATTTTAGCAGTGCTGTATTTTTATGACAGCACCAGTTTTCTCAGCACAAGAATTGCATTGGGTAAGAAAATTATTATAAATGTGGTGGCACTATTTTTGTAAATCCTGTACAGTTTATGATCTGTACAGCTTTGTTTATGACATTTGTCATATTATACCATTTGTTTATAAAAAAATAAGTTTCCTTATTTTGCTAATGATGGATGTTTCAAATTTAACACTAAACATCAAAAAGCTTGCCTTGCTTATCGGGATGAAAATTAGTGTTTTCATTCAAAACAGGATCAGGAGAATAAACAAACAATTTTCTGGGAAAAAGAAAATATCCCTTTGAGTATTATATGTTTAAATACGTTAGGAATGGTAGCCCAAACACGTAGGAGCTTCTTGTATATTTATGGTACTGAATCCAACAAAGCTGAAGGAAACTAATCACTCTGACCTGCTTTTCTGGGAATACAAAGTCTCAGAATGAAATCTACCATTCCACTGGAGAGAAGATACATGCACTTGGCAAAGAAAACAAGCTGGTGCCAAATTCCTGTCTTCTGATTTTACTATAATAAAAGTTCACATGGCACTTCAAAAGTTGTACTTAATCCAGAATACAAATTTGCTTAAAGCAATGAATTACATTTTAGGACAGGGTGTTTCCAAAGAGTGATTGTTGCTCCAACAATCTGCAGCAGGGACCTTTGCAATCCTGCAAGTATGATGCAAAATCAAAAAGCTTCAGTACAGTTACAGTTCACCTGTTAAAAGCCTACTTCCTTGCCTCCTCTGTTGTTGATTTTTTTTTTCCCAAAACAAAACCCTAAAGCAGTAACAAGCAAATGACTTTGAGTTTTTCATCTGACAGATGTATCCCAGTGGGAGGGTTTAGACTGGGCAGCTGCAATGCCTCTGTGGTGGCACTGCACTCCTTGGCTGTTTGTTACAGCCTCTGACGATGGGTAACCGAGAGCTCCTCTCTGAGGTGTCAGGCACAATGATGTCATATTTTGCAGTGGAACAAACACAACATGGTATGGATGGAACACTGCAGAGCTTGCAGACATTCTTCCAGAAATATTTGTGCCTTAATCTGCTGGAATTCACCATAAAATGGCTTGTAAAGGCAATATGCTATCTAAGCAGCCTCTCCAGTTCTAGGAAACAGATGCAGAACAACTGCTCCTAGAATGGAATAAAAAAGGGTAAGGTAAGCCTTAATTATGTTTTGGCTGAACACAACAACAACAACAACAAAAAGTATCAGAGGAAAACAATCTTGATGCAAAAGGAGCTGCAAAAGCAAATGCTGAAGCACATGGGTCTGAGGTTGGGTGGGAAAGGGGCTGTCAGAAATGTTGATGATCTGTTTGTAGAAGGCTGTTGTTTAATCTCTGCCCTAAGAGCTGATCGATGGTTTAACAGATGAAAATTTGTTTCTCTTTAGAGGCTTGTTTTTTCAAAATGAGAATTTTAACTGCACAGTGTTCTGACCTAAAATATTTCAATTCTAGCCTGAATTCCTATGCCAGCAGGGATTATGAGATCATGCTGTCTGTCAACTCGTCTTTTGTCCATCTGTTCCTCTCCTCCTTTCCTTGATAACTTCTGAACCTAATTTTCACCAAATTTGACAAAGCAGAGATAGAATGGAGCCTGCAATTAATAATCCATTATGAGAATTTTCATGGAAATTCCATGTCTGGGTAGAAAGAAATAAAGAAAATAAATTATTTCCTGCATTGAACATAGCTAAATTGAGCTCTTCCCTGTTTTCAAGCAGTGGCTACTGGCCAGCAGGGACATAGCTCCAAACCTGTTACAGAATGACCATGTAGTGCTGCTTTCCCAGGTAAACAGATGGGAGACATAGATTTTGGGAAAGGCCACAAAGGAGGGGAGATATCATAGCTGTGTGAGTCTGGAAAAAGGGAGCAGAACCAGCCACACAGGGAATTGAAGGCATGAGTTGCAGTAATCCAGGCAAACAATTTGATAGACAAAAGACAGGCAAACTTTTATCAGATGTACTTGTGGACTTCTTTGGCAGAGCTGCCTTTGGACAGCCGAATTTTAGGAATGTTTCTAGGTGTTTAAATTTGGCTTTTACCCAGGCATTTTTTTTACATGAGTAACATTGATATTTATAAAAAAAACCCCAAACCACAGCACTGAGAAGCACAAGTCTGCAAAATACCACTGTAGGAGAAGTTGATTTTGGTGCAAGTAACTGACTGAACTGAAACAGCAGAGCATTATGAAATAAGCTGGTGAATGCTTTTGCTCCTTTCCTGTCAGACAGACACAATGCACTCTATCTGCAAGATGATTTGAAAACTTCAACCAGCCTAAATTGCAGCTGCGGATCTAGCTGTAATCTGATGGGGAGGAATTCAACACTACAGCTCTTTTTGCCCATGAGAACTCACTGCCAGGTCAGCATTTAGTCTAAAAATGTCTTGCATGGACCACATTATACCAGTAATCAACATTCTGCACTTTGCAAGTGATACAGGTGCTGATTTTGATCAAGAAAACCTAATGTGAGTTTGCCTTAGCTGTGCTAAGATGCAAGTTTGCTCATTTCCCTGTGTTGGTTCATTTCAACAATTGCATTAAGTGAGATTAGAGAAGCTGCACATTTAGGACAAGTAGTGGGAGGGCTCAACCACCCACATACGGAGTGGGTCAATGCTTCATCTGGGTGAAATGCAGAGATAACATTTCTGGATACAGTAAATTATTTCTTTTTAGAATAATTGGTCCTATGAACCACAACAGAAAGCAATGCCATTCTGAATTTAATTTTCAGCAGTGCAGAGGATCTAATTCAAGAGCTATTAGTGGGTGAGCTGCTCAATAGTAGCAACCACAATATAATTAAACTTAACACTAAGATGAATGCAAGACAAATAAAGCAAACAGATACTCAATTTTAAGAAAATGACCTATGCAAAAATGGGGAAAAATGCCAAAAAACCCTCAAACCCTAAATGAGCAGTTCCAAACCAAGAAACCTACAAACACCCAGAAGGCTTAAAAAAAACCACAGTTCCAGAATCCAAGGTAAAATGTCTGACATAAATAGAAAAACGTGGCATAAACCTCCCCCAGCTTGCGTGATTCCATGAGAAATTTAAGGAGGCTATTGCAAGGCACATGGGGAAGCCCAGGAAAATGTGGCATGCAATAAAGAGGAAGTGAAAATGGCTAAACTCAAGGAGTGGCTGATAAAGGATGCTCAGAGTGTTAATGACAAGTTTACTCAATACTCCTCTGAGAACCAGCCTTTGCAATGCAGGTTGAGAGCTTTCTGGTAACTTCACAGGCAGCAGCAGTCAAAAAGCCAAAAAACCAGGGAGCATTGTAATGAAGGCACTGGAAATGAGGATTCCATAGAAAACCTTGGTACACCCATGCCCTGAGGACTCTGTGCAGTCTGCACCCTGAGCAAGGCACAGGGATGCTGTGAAAGGTTCAGAGGAAGATATTGGGAACAACGCAGGAATGGAGCACTGGCTCTACAGAGGCCAAATTTTTGGGACTGTCCAAACTGGAGAGGACAAAGCTGAAGGAAAATGCTCTGGTGATTTGTAAATTGCCATGAATACCACGGGTAAAGTACATGCGGAGGTGGCAGAGACCAAATCCTGAAATGCTAGGGCCAAGAATAATTTGATGGGTTTTAGAGAGAGCTACAAAACAATTAGGAAAATATCTTTTCAAAAGGCACTTAATGATGTTCTTGGACGTTGCCTTGTGAAGTTATGTCAGTATGTTCAAAAAGGCACCAGGCAAATCCAGGGACATAAAGCCCATCAATTACTGAAAGGACTAATATTGGGTTGGAACCAGCAACACAGCAACACTGGGTACGGATGGCGAAGAGCCCACTGCTAACCATGTCTGGGCACCAAGGAAGCTGGTGGGCACAGCGGTCAAAGGCGACATCAACTGCGCTCAGGTCCACCCCATCCTCTCCCTCCCGTGTGCTGGGCAGGGGAAACGGGGAGCAGGTGCCGCGGAGAGCGGAAGGGACGGGCCTGAGGGGNGGAGCGCGCAGGCGCGGTGGGCGGAGCAGGGCGGGGACAGTGCGCGCACGGCGGGCGGTTCGACCTGTGGTGTTTCCCGCGCCTTCCCTGAACTTCCCCTCAGCCTTCCCCGAGTCTTCTTTCAACCCTCCCTCGGCCTTCCCGCTGCCGCCCTTCACCCTCCCCAAGCCTTCTATCAGCCCTCCCTTAGCCTCCCCTCCGCCTTCCGTCAGCTCTCTCTGAGACTCCCTTCAGCCTTCCCGCCATTTTCCGCCTCCCTCCCCTCCCCTCGAGCCGCCGCTGCGGAGCGCTGGGGTGAGTATGGAGCTGTGCTGCGGGCTCAGGACTCGCTCCCGGCGGGACGGGATCAGCTGCCGCCACCCCGTCCCCGCTCCCCTCCGACCTCTCGTCCCGGCCGGGGTCCCTGTGTGGCTGGAGGCAGCGGCTGCCTCGGGGGCGGGACGTGGTCCTTGAGGGCCCCGCTTGTGCGGCCCGCGCGAGGACGGGCAGCGCAAGTCCTCTGTCAGGGCTCTGGAGTGGTTGTTTGTGGTGTTTGATGGCAGTGGCAGTGCCGCACACAGGGCTGTGTGGGGCCCGTTATTTCACAGAATCACAGAATCAGTAAGGTTGGAAGAGCTCTTTGGAGACCATCCAGTCCAACCCCCCTGCAGGGTCACCTGGAGCAGGTTACCGAGGGACGCGTGCACGTTGTTTTGGAATGTCTCCAGAGAGGGAGATTTCACCATCTCTCCGGCAGCCTGTTCCAGCACCCTGCCACCCTCAACGTAAAGTTCTTCCTCATGTTAAAGTCAAACTTCTTGTGTTTTAGTTTATGGCTATGACTCCGTGTCAGGGGGCACCACTGAAAAGGGTGCGGCAGCATTCTCTTGGCACCCATATTTATGTATTTTGAGGACGGCCCTTTTAAACATGAAGGGCAGAGGATGCTTGGAGCGCTGCCCGGTGACACGAAACTCGCGCAACACTGTGTCATCTGCAGTCTCTAAACTAAGTCAGAGCTGAGTCAAGATGAACTGAGTCACATGGGGAACTTAAGAGGAATGGCTTTACTTATTCAGCGCTCCAGGCTGGCTGGCACAGTGGAGTTCACTAGTGAAATGTAAGCTTTAGAAACAAAGTATTAAGTAATACCAAATTAGAAAAAGTTCCTTAGTATTACCAGAGTATTGCAGACAAGGTGTCCTGAGTGTTGATAACTTATAGTATATTCTTTGCTGTCTGTTATGCATGCTTTAGGATCCCAAAGCTGATTATTTGTCTACTAGGAAACAGAAAAGCAACAAACTCCCTTTTCTTGTAAGTTGTGACTGTTTTCATAAGAGTATTTTTGCACTGATCTTAATTTTATTTTTTTATAATCAATCAAAAACCCTGTAGTTTTATGTTGAGGTATTTATATGTTAAAGTATTTCTTGTTCCATTTTCAGAGGAAACTTTAAAACAAAGGTTTAGAAGACAAGATTCTGCTTGCTGTGGAGGTAAAAAACCCCTTATAACCAAGATCTTGAAGTGGTGTAACATCACTGTAGTTTTGTTTTTAGAACAAACTAAAAGCCATGATCATTTTGGAAGATTTAAAATAATTGTGGGTGGTTTTTTAAATGAATGTGCGGAAAACTGCATAAGGAAAATCACTTTTGCAGGTCAATGAATTGCTCAATATTAACACCTTTGCTTTTAAATTAATGATACTATACTGTTTTCGTAATAAGTTTATATGAATTAAGGAAAAATATAAGTGCTTGCAATGATCTGGGGCAATTAATACAAGAATATGTCCTGATTTGATTAACAAAAGATATTAAGATACCTGAAATTAAAATTGGCTTCTAGTCTTTGAATAGCAACTTTAATCCAAAACAGCGTTCAGGGTTTTTTTTTTTGTGATCTGACACTTCCTTTTTCCTGTACAGACTCTTTTTATTAAAATACTGAATATTCATTTAAAATGGGAAAAAAAAAAAAGCTGGAATAATACCCCAGATTTTTTCATGTATTTGGATCTCTTACAAAAATATTTTTATCATGAGCTGTGGAAAGGATTTTGTGGAAACTCTTAAAAAAATTGGATATCCAAAGGCTGATGAGCTTAATGGAGAAGATTTTGACTGGATGTTTGAGTCTTCAGAAGAGAAATCATTTTTGGAGTGGTTTTGTGGAAACATAAACGAGCAGCGTGCATTATCTGAAGAAGAACTGCAAGATTTTGATAATCTCCTGAAGTGTGGTAAGCCTGTTTTGGAAGGAAATGCACTGGATGAAGTCCTTAAAAACTTGGAGCCCATGGGTTCAACAAACAGCAGCCAAGAGGAGGATGGGGAAGAAGAGGAAGAAGTGAAGAAACTGGAGGATGAGCTTCAAACTCTTCAGAAGTTAAAAAACCTTCAAATTCATCGGCATAATAAGCTTCAACTGCTGGTTACTACAAACAGCCACGTGTTACAAACATTCCAAAGCAGAGAGGAAGAAACACGTAAGGATTGGAAAGAAGGCCTGGAAATGTTTGCTGCAGCAAATAATAAGCTTGACAACGAACTGCAGTCTCTTATAGCTGCTGTGAAGAAATTTGCCTCTTTCTTCACTGCTTCAGATTCAGAACAAGGGTCGGATGCGCATCCGGTGTTTTTTTCCCAACTTTCTTTGGAGAAATATTTGTCTGTGGAAGATCAAAGCACTGCTGCACTTACATCACATGTAAAAAAGTGGTTTTATAAAGGTACGTCTGAACGCGCTGAAAATTCACGTGAAGGCAGCGTGCAACTGGAAGATATAATCAAGCAAGCCCCTTTTGATGAGGCTAATGAAGTTTGTGAAGAGAAGCAAGAGATTGCCAGGCTCCAGGCAGCGTATATTTGTGGTCAGAACCAGCTAATTCAGCTACAGGCTGAAGAGGAGGGCATGAATTCAGCTGTCAAATGTGCAGAGAGCCTGCTGCAGTCCTTGGACAAGGTAAGGCACAAAAGATGGTAGAAGGTACTGGAGTTTTAAACAGGCATGTTCCACTGGGTCTCTTGAAAGGAATTGCTGAGTTATTGTTATTTCAAGTATTTTTATGTAGTGAAATTGCTTTTATGATGTTCTAAGTCTTGCTCACAAAAGTGCTCTTGTGAAATATCTTCAGTTTCCATAGTTAGAAATTCTTCAGTATGGTACAGTACCTTTAATTCTACTTTCCAGCATTACTACCTTTAAAATCCTAGAATTTGTAGTACCTTTCTAGTTTAGTTTAACTTTGAATTTTCAGATTGGCTCATTGTACAGTTAACAGAATCTTAGCTTTGGCTGCAATTTTGTGGCGTCAAGGAGCCAATATGGTAAATGTATTCCTGTTTATATTGCGTAGCATAAGCTTAAAAAGTTTTAGTTCACTGACTCTGGAAGCTCAAGTATTTGTACCGAATAAATTAATCTGATATTGAAGCCGCAGAACTCTCTCAACAAGTGAGTGACAGGCAGATATGGCTAGTGGAATTTGTGAAGAAATCATAATGAAAGGAAAGGTATTTGCTTATGCCAGTCGTGGAATACCTTGAGGCATCGTGTCAGTTTGTATATTTTCATTTATGGATGAGTAGTATATAGGACTTGATTGATTAGGGTAATTTGAAGAAGATTGATTCTGCCAGCAGTGTTGATCATCTGACTGAATATAAAAAATCATGTTTGCTTGTGAGATTTCAGTTAGACATGCTTGAAATAGGTGCTAGGTAAAATGCATCTCTTTTATTTTTAACACAATAAACTGTTTCCTGACCCTATGACAGAATGAAATGACTTGTTACTGAAATATATTTATTATCTACTTTGTTCATCTATATTTGCATTATTTTAAAAAATTTTATAAGACTATTTCTGGAGTTTTCATTTAATTTTGTAGCTAAATCTAACATAAATACATAAATCTGATATGAACTGAAGAAATGTTTGGGAGGTGGCTTGGTGGGAACCATGAAGAAATTCACAAATATTTTGTTTTATGCAGGATATTGGACAACAAGAAAACATTGATGCTAAAATGTCTAGTTTAAGTGCTGAAATTTCAACAATTAAACAAGATATAGCTCAGATAAATAATGAAGAGCTGCTTCCCCTTCTTAAGAAAAAGGCACAACTTTTGACTGAACCAGTGGTGAAAGAATACTTAGGTCACCAAATTGCTCGACAGGACTGTTATGCTGCAATTCAAGATAAAATAGGCAAGCATTTGATAAGGCAGAAAACATCATTTGAACTTATTCAGCTGGCCTATGAAATGGAGATGAAGAAACACCAGGAGATCAGCTGCCAACTTGAAAATTTGGTAGAATCTCTGAAGCAAAGCACTGATGAGTTGCAGCAGAGACTACAGGTGATAGCTGAACGAACTGAACAGGCAAAGCCAAGGAGCACTATTAGTTCAGAGGATGGTTTATCTTGCAGGTAAGTATTATAGTCACTGTTGAACTTGGCTTTCCTTTGAAATAATATTGGGGAGATGAAGGCTCAGGCAAGGTAAGCCTTGCCTGCTGTCAAGTTCTTACATACTTGCTGTAGCTAATTAGAATTTTGTATTTTCAAGAACTGAAGCCTTCAAGGTGTGAAACTTGTTTCTTCCTTGTCCTTTGAAATTCTCATCAGATTTGCCTGAGGAAGACTGTTCAATTATCAGTCTTTTTAATATTGCTGAAGCATTCCTAATTAATATCTGTAACATGAAGAATGTTTAAACCCAAGCCTGTCTTATCTAACACCTCCTGCTACTCTGGAGGTATAGATGTTAACAGCAGTGATTTCCCAGGTTGTATGCACGGCCTCTTTGGCTGAGCCAGCAAAAAACCCCTCGTGTGGTAGGAGAGAAGAATGACTCCTTCGGGCTATGGAATGTGTTCAGCTCAGTTTTACTGCTTGATTTACCATCTGGTTTGAGTGTCGTGGCACCCATGTAGCAGTCTGGTTTTTCACCTCTAAATAATTAAGTCTCCTTAAAGTTCAGGTGATAGAGTTAAGGATGTGTACTGTGCTGCTCTTCTGTCAATACTAAACCTTTTGATGAGCTATATTGTTTAATTATAGGTATGCTACTGTCAGACTTTTCCTCCTTCTTTAGAATGGTGCTTTTAGTGTTTGTTTTTTTTTTTTAATAATTGATAAGTGATAGCTGAGTATGATTTGGCACAGTGAATAACTGCAAGAATTAGGCAGCATTAATTTTATTCTTTTTACGGGTTTGTGTCAGCTTGTTACATTTTTGTTCAGGTTTGTTATAAAGTCTCCAAATCACTGAGTGTTTCTGGCTACTTTTTTTTTTTTCTTTTTTTAATTAGAAAAAGGGAAGGGAAGTTGAAAGAATTAAAAACCTTATAGGGTTTGCAAACAGAAGACACTTGAAAGACATTAATTTACTTTTGAAATATGGCTCCTGCTCTTAATAAAGCCGGTCTGATTTTATATTAGGGATCAGCTCCTGAAGATTTTGTTATGCAGAGGTGGTAGTAACATTTGGACTATGTAATGCTGTCTGTAATTGTATTAGGCCTGTTCCTGATGCAGTGTAGGGGTACAGTTTGCTATAGTGTGTCTTTTGTATGACTTGCAGCTAATTGGAGAATTTCTTAGCAGTCTCTTCATAGATAGAAAACAGGAAATACTTCTGTAAACTTGAAAATGTTACCAAGATTGTTCTTATTTCCCATTGGCTGTTGGAGTCTGCTTTCATTCAGCACTTAAAAAAAAATCTGTCTTACTTTGCAGTCCTTGAAGTGTCAGGAAATAGTTGGCAAAAGCACACTGTCAGCTTCTATTTGCATTCATGATGTACTTATTAACTGTTACTTTAGTATTTCATTGCTGCTAATTTGATATTGAAATATTTTGGATTCTTAGTAATCACTACTATATATAGGTGGAATCCTGAAATCAGTGGGAGATACAGCAGTGTTGTAAAAGTGTCCTCAGCTGTACTTACCTTACTTGTCCTCTGACTGCTCAACACAGACATGTTCTCTTAACTAATGATGATAGAGTGCTTAGGAAAGTTAAAATATTTGTGTGTCTAACTTCACTTGTTACTACAGGCTGTATCAGCTCCTGGAAGGAGGAAGTAAAAAACAACAATTGTTTAAAACATACAAAAGCCTGGAGCAGATGGCACAGAAGTTAAAGCAGGACTGTGCTACAGTGCAAGATCAGTTGGCAGCATCTGCTCGAGAGCAGTCTCTCCTTTTGTCCAGCCTAGAAAGGGATGTGGATGATCTTCGTGGTGCTCTCTATTGTGGGACAAATCAGATACAGCTCCGGAGTCCGGTAAGCCCTTAATGATTTTTTTTCAAATTATTATATTGTATGTCATGTTCTTTTACTGATAAAAGTATAGTGTGAAGGCTCTAGACAGGCAAACTGTCCCCACTTATTAGCAACAAATTTATTAGCATAATGATGATGGATGCTGAACATTTACATTGGTCTTGGCAAGTGCTGGATTTTTGTAAATGCTGGCAGGTAATAATTTTTTTTTTTTCTTCTGAGCAAACCCTTGCATCTAACTGAATTTCTTTCAAAGGCATGTGCAGTCCTGTATTCCTGTAAGCTTGTGGTGTGGGAGATCCTTTGTCTGGCTAGGGTGTCACTGAAAACTCATTTAAGTTGCTCTTCATTTCATATGGGCTTTCTCCCCTGTTACCTCCAAGACCCCAATGGTATGGTTTGGCCCCTTAAAAGCCTGGCCATGGGTAGGTCATTTGGACAAACTAAAAATACCAGAATTTTGAAGGACAGTTTAGTAGGACAATCCTGCTACACAGCTCTCAGGTGTTATGTTTAGAACATCTTTTAAATTGGAGCAGGGTTTGTTAAATGCACCTTGTTATGGTTTTTAAATCATTGTAGATATCTCAAAAATGCATCAAGGGAAATCTGTTACATAATACTTTCTTGGTTAATTACATAAAAATATATTTAACATTCATCTGTCAAATGAATTTGCAATGTATGGAACAGTTTTTATTTAAAAATGAGACTGTAATTGGAGCAGTATGTATTTAGGGATTCCACATTATTAAATCAAATACCTTCTCATTGATTTAAGTTACTTCTTAAAATATGACATCTTGTTCTACTGCTACTGTTTCTCAAGAAAAGTAATTCCTTTAATAAGGGAATAATGTGCAAGTAGATGATTAATGTGCTTATACTGAACTATCATAAGAATGCCAGTTGGGAGAGTTATAGCTAGTATTTGATGACATAATTGTAAAATTGATTTGGCTTTTTTGTTGTGCTTTTTTTGTTTGTTTGTTGCCTTTTAAGATTTGACTAGTATTGTAATTGATAGAAAATGTCGTTTTCTCTCTAGATCTTATCTCTCTAGGTCAGGTTCAGGTTCTTGTGGTCTTAACTCATCTGGTCACCAAGTAAATGAAATTACATTTGCATAATACGATATGAGTTCTGTTACATGGAGCTCAAAAATTACATAAATTGAATGGAATCTCTAATTATCTTTGTTTCTGGTTTTTTTGTGATTACTTTTTGATTACAAACAAGTGGCTTCCCAAAGCAAAAAACCTTTTATATTTCTAGTTCAGCTAGTATCTTAACAATAGAAAAGTAATAATTTTTGTCTTTTATTTTTTGTTAGGAACTTACTGAGCAGTTTCACCAACTGGAAGTGGATTTAGATGAGCTAAATAATCTCCTTAAGGATCTGGTTGCTGATCTGAAGTCGAAGAGAAGCTTTTTAGAGTCCAGTAGGCTGCATCAGATGGAAAGAGAGTTGTATGTGTATTTTTTCAAAGATGAAGAGCACTTGAAAGAGATGGTGGAGAAGCTTGAGCAGCAGTCTCAGGCTAAAGCCAGTGGTCTGGAAGATGAGAATTTCACAACCAGTGGAGTTCTTAATGTCTAAATAGCAATGTACTCTTGAAAAAGGAAAATGTTAATGTAAACTGTTTATGAATTTATGGAAATATAAGCATTAGCTTTTCAAGGCTGACACTTACCTGTCACTGCAGTGAATCTTAACTGCCACTGTTACCAGCGGGATTGTGTGCTGCTTTATGGCTTCTGCCTGCTGAATTCAATCTCAGTTTTGTCAGAACTCTTGATGTGATGTAACTGTTGGTTATTCAAAAGAAGTACATTCGGTCTGCTCTTCTGTTGGCCTGTGTGTTCATTTCTGCTGCACACAGCGTAGCATCAATAGGAATGTGTCACACCCTTGAGTTAAATCTTTTTACCTGCTAAGAAGTTTTGATTGAACTGCAAAATAAATGTGGAGAATGCAATCCAGATTTTGGAATGAGAATGTAATGTGCTCATAGTGAAGAGGAGAGTTCTCAAAGGCAGCAGATATTCCATGATTGTTTCCCTTACAGTTCTTCTAAGAAGACTTAGTTTTGTTTGAAATATGTTGGAATATGTACCAGAATCTGTTTTAACAACCGAGACCATCTGTTTTAAGACCATTTCAATATCTCTTAATTTAACTTATGGCCTATCTTTTCCATTGAAACCATGATACTGTGCTTGTCAATTAACAAGAATTTTAAATTTATCTTTTGTGCTTCTGAGTTTGCCTTATAATTTATGATAGGCATTTCAATTCAGAGCGCTGATGCTTTCATACTTGCACTTTCATGTGCAGTGTTAGCCTGTTTAACGAATTTTTATATAGCTTCCTAACATACCAATTGAGCTAAATAGGCTTTTATAATATGATAACTTCCAGTCTTTTATATTTTGATGGGATCAGCTGTGCTTGCTTTCAAGCACTGTACGTATTGATGAAGGTTAGTATATTAATTTAAATTCGGTAACAGTAGTCTTAAAACTATTTTGATGGCAGACTTTTAACTTCTATGTGATTATAACTTATTTTGAAATGTGTAATTTTATTTTTTTTGGCTTACTGGTTGGGTGTCTTTGTCTGGATTTCATGCTGCTTAACTCTATACTTTGTGTTTATTATTAAATGCCAAACTCTATCAATTCAGTTCAGTGTGGTTAATATTTATGGTGAATCTGTGTGGGGTTTTCTAGGCCTGTTCTTTAGGTGTGGGTTTTCATTTTGATCTGCCCCTGGGGCTGTGACTGCTGCTTCCCAGCCTGAGAAGTCAGGGAGCACTTTAACCCTTTGTAAGAGAGAAGTGTAGCTGTTAGTCATAGAAGTTAGGAGGAGTTGAGTGCAGATACTTCTGACTCCTGGAATGTCAGGGAAAAGAAAGCCATTCCACCCCTCACCCTTTCCTTCACATGGTTACTAATTAGAACTAGATAGATACAGCCAGTGTTAATGCAGTGTGATGGTTGTTTCTCTTTGAATTGGATGCAAATATTTGTATTTTTAAGTATTAAAAGTTGAAATGTACCTGTGGTCTTAAGCCAAGAAAAATATTTCTGTGTAGGCAAACTGTTTGCTGATGGTTAAGTTTGACAGTCTGCTCATGCACTGGATCTAGTGGGAGAAGACCAGAATAACAGGACTTCAGTTACCCACTTGTATAGGAATAATTGAGTCAACAGCAGTTTTGGTATAGTGATTGATTTGTACAGCTTGGATCCTTTAAGTACATTTTTAAATGTTGGATATTTCTCATTTTTGTGTCAAGTTTTACACGTTCTTTTGGTCTAACTGAAAACAACAAGAAGTTGTCACTGTGGACACTGTTACCTGTGATTCTCCAATATGTGTTGTACCTAGGGATTTTCCAAGTATTTTGTAGGAATATGGACAGGTCAGCTGGAAAACCAGCTCCTTTTCAGAAAAGGATAACAAAAATAACAACAATAGCTGGGGTCAAAGCTTGTAGAGATTATAGACATTGCTGACCAGTTTCTTAAATTGACAAGCTGTAGTAGCTATTTTAAAGTTACCAACACATAGCAGTATTTGAATGCATCAATTATACAAAATTTAAGAAAGTAGAGGTCTTTTATGATAAGTATTTTCTGAAACAGCACATAACTAATGGCTGTATATTGTGATAATAATGCTTGTTTCTTTAATCTTGTGTTGGCTTAAATTAATTTTTTTTTCCTGATAAAATCCAAGCATTAGTAACAGTAAATGTACGCACATGCTAGATACAGACTAGTTTAAATATGCTGGGAGGGGAAAAGTATCTCAGACATACATACTTGTTTTTATTTGTCAGAGGGTTGTTTTTTTTTTTTTGGTATGAGTTAGCTGTACTTAGGACTGCTGATTTTTTAATCAGTGTGTTAAAACACTATTTCAAAGAAGTTAGTTTTTATAAATTATTACATTTTTATTTCCATTACAATACTGATAGGCATTGTGGGAGCAAATGTAATTTTCCATTGAGAATGAATGGCTAAACATATTCACTATAGTTTGTCTTTAATTTCAACAAAATATAAGTGAGGATTACTCATGGCCCTGATTAATTCATAATTTGTGTGTTCTGTGTTTAGGTTTAATCTTAAAAATGGAGCAGTACCTAGGATGTGAGATTTCTAAAGTGCCTTTATCTGATATTGCTCAGAGGATTATGACAGCTTTGCAGTCTATTCCTGCAGAAGCTCAGACTAACAGAGAAAATAACCAGAGTGAGTAAATTTTAGCCTATTTGTGTTTTTCTGTTGAAAAATTGAAACACAACAATATCAGACCTCTAGTCCCTGTTTTTAAATAGAGGAAAAGAAAAGGTGAGACTTCAGCTTTACAGGTTTAGAAAAGGAATTTAGCCGTAACTGACATTTGCTGGGACTTTTCCGATTCAATAACATTATGTGAGTGCAAGGAATAGTACCACCAATTTAATTTTTTCTCTTTCTGTTTCTGATGTGTGGCACAGAATTATGTGGGAATTTCAACCTCTTACTTAAGTACTACAATGTGATTAATTAGATGTGTACATTAACTTAACTCTGGACTAGATATTTAAAGATCACTGAAAGGCACTAGGAACTTAACAGGAAACTGTGCTCTCCAGACTCATGTCTGTCCTTGAAACACATATTCATTAGCAGTGTGCTCCCTGTGAATTTCTAGGTGGAAGAGTGAACAAAAGTGTCAGTGAAAGAACAAATTAGGTAATGCTAAAAGTGCCTCAGCAGATCTAGAACGCTGTGGGAGGTTTTGCAAGGTGCAGGTTTTGTTCTCAGTTCTGTGCAAGTCACACTCAAATTGTGGCTCTGGAAAGAACTAGAAAGTTAGGAGTTTTACTTAATTTCAGTTGTCTGTTTTCTCCTGAGAACTAGATCCTGGAATATTATCTGATCAATGGGCTTTAAATCTAACATTTATTTCTGTGTACATCATGGTTTTTGAAGCCACTGTTCTATGTTAAGTATGGTTCAGGCTCCTCTTTCAGTGAAGTATTGGGTAGTGGAGCCTGGTGGTGTAGCAGTGACAAAGGTGATAGTTCATCACTGTGAAAATCAGCGATACATGTTTAAAGAAATGTGGGATGAGTTAATTTTAAAATGTTACATTCTATGTGGTACACTGGGACCAAAACGCAGATGATTTTAAAGAAAATTGGATCTCTTTTTAGCCTCAGTTTGATATTTTACTTCTCTTGCTACGTTGTCATTGCCTGTACATATGTATTTGTATGTATATATATACATGTAGCTTTAGTGTGGGTCTGTAAAAAGGAAATTTGTCTCTCTTAAAAAACCAAAAACAGCTGCAAACCTTTGAGGTTAATTGGTCTGTTTCAGACTTCATTGAACCGTGTTTTATAGATAGATTTTTAAATCTTTAATTCTACTTAATGGAAAAATTGTTTGTCTTTAGAAGGTAAATACTGGGCTCAAATAGAACAAATATCTGCAATGTTGACCTAGTTGGTGAAATTCTGTGGCTATCCTGTCGGTGGAGCTCTAATCTTTCCATCAAGCCTAGAGGAACTGGAAGGCAAGGATGGGTTTGTGCTGCCATCTGGTGATACTTTGTCATAATTCAGAAACTGGAAGTTGCAGATCTCAATACCCCTCATACTGATAATTGTGTCCCGGAGGAGAGAAATGTAATCCTCATTGTCTTCTCTGGGGATTGGATTTGTCAAAGAAAAGTGTCTAGCTGTGAAACAATTAAAAGCAGTGAATGTAAACTCAGATACTATCATTCTTAATTTATTATTGTTGTAGAAAGTGTTGAGAAAACCAAAGGTAAAGTGTTTGAAGCTACAAACACAGCTGTGCCATACTGGCTATTCTAACAGCTTAGGTTAGAAGTTTGAGCTGGAGCTAAATATTTGATTATACACTTAACACTGACATGCAGAAATAAGCTTATTTTCTTCTGTAGACAAAGGTCTTGATTTGCCCAGATAAGTTTTTTTTTTAAAACAATTCTAGTAAATTGAAATAGATCACCTTATGCTTTGTTTAACATTGGTCAACACCATTGTTGTTTCAGAAAGTGTCTTGCTGCTGGTAATGCAATTAATTCATAGCTGACAGAAGCAGTTCAGTGTTGTACTCAGTATGAGGGGACAAAATACATATTTGCCTGTGAGGTGTCTTTTGGCTGGGCAGTAAGATAATTGAGACATAAAAGAATCCTAACTAATTGCAAATTCTGGAGAGATCTGCACTTCAAGGGAGTTCTGTTTTTCCCTGTTCTTCTTTCTGTACCCACTGAGATAATTACTGCTAGCTTATTACTCCTGGCTCCTTCATTCCAGGCTTCACTTACTTCTCTCCTCTTCTTGGGGCTTGTAGACAGGCAGAAAAGAAATGTGTGTCCTAATGGTTTCACTTGGCATGGTGTGAGCCTGAGGTGCATTTGCAAAGCCTTCTTGGAACTGCAGCATCAGTGCTCTCAGAGCCACGGGCTAAAGGTTTCTGGCAGTTCAGTGAGGGCCCAGACCCCCAGCTGTGCTGTGCTCTGTGTCAGACCCAGCACTGGTGGCTGGCCTGCTTCTTGTGGGACTGGTGTCGCCTTATCTTCCTGTCAGTTTGTCAGGTCTCAATTCTCCTTGCTCTCTCTTACCTAGTTTTAAAATGTTCTGTTGCCTGTTCTGTTGCAAGATGGACAGACAATGTGAAAAAAATTATCCCCTGCAGGTGAAACATGGTCAGTTTGTAAAACATGATATATTAAACTCAAATACAAATAATGCTTTATAGGTTTTGTGGAATACTGCTGCCAAATTCCAAAAAAACAGTTAAGCTGTGTAAAGTTTCTAGAGTTTGGATTTTTCTTTTTTTTTTTTCCTTCATGCTCATACCTCCAGCTTTACTATGACAAAAATGAGTTGTGTTTTCTTGAAAGAGGGAAATTCACATAATTACGGAAGTACAGTAATGCATCCTCTGAATACCATGGAAAATGTTTACTTGCTTTGTAATTAATTTTAAGTAATTTTTTCCTAATGGTGACAGAGCAGGATATGCATACTTTGTATATGCACACTTTGGAACCTGCAAGGCCCTTTTAAGCATGAATACTAACTTGATACTAACTTGATAAATGGTTGTTGAGGCAATTTGTTTTACAATTCTTTCAGGTTTGGTAAAAGTGTCAGTAATATAATCCTGTATGGAACTTAAGTTATATAGGCTGCTTGCAGATTCATTTCTATTGTAAATTGTTTTTTCTTTTTTAAAGGTGTAGAGAAGACAAAGGAAAATAAACTAAGTGATAAGGATGCACATCTGAGAAATGAAAAGGCAAGCATTTTGTGAGATTGAAAACCACTAAAAGAAGTTTTTTGTAGCAGGTTTGAAGTTACAGACTAGTTCTTTCATAACAAGCTTTATCATGATATATTTTATACAGTCATAATTCAGGTAACTTCGTCTGTCTTATTTTGCACTTGGGCTATATTTACCTGTGACAGCTTGGGCCCAACTTCTGTTCCCATTTCACAGGAAGTTGATCTTTTATGACAAATTGTTCAGAAATGAGGTTGCCACATTCAGACAGACATTCACTAGAGTTTAGAAATGTTCTCAGACTCCTGTCACTGAACAATCATAAAGTGAGCTGATTCATATGAAAAATTAGTTTGTATTAGGAAGCTTAATTTTATGTTTAATCATCTCTGAATTTGATTTGATGTTCATGTGAGTAAGTGCCAGTGCAAGAGTGGGAACAGGGAATTGTGGCAACCCCAGCTCAGGCTTTGCTTAAAAAATCCGTTGAGTTCGTTGATGAATTGCAGATGCTGCAACAAATCCCAGCTGCAAATTTCACAGCCTTCCTTACTCTGTGCATGTTGCACACTTCAATTCCATTCAGGTTGCTCAAGATGCAGAAAACTCATGCCTTTGAGTGAAATGAGATAGTTTGCTACAAATTACACTGGCTCACAGGTGCTCATGCAGCTGTGGCTGCACATGGAGAGAAGTGGAACCCCTTTTTGTAATGATGACACTCTAATTTTGACTTGCTGCATTGAATGAGATCTTCCTACATTGACATAAATTATGAAACTACATCCTGGGAGTCATTTTCTCTATTTCCAGCCATGTCATTATTTCTAGTAGAAGATCAGTTCTTCACGGAAGCTGCTGTTTCTCTCTGTGGTTAATTGTAGTTCCAGCTGTATTATTCTGACTTGATAATTAAATTGCTTTGTTTGTATTTTTTTGAACCTTTAAAAGAGAATTGCTTATTCCTTGTTCTATAATTACTAGAGTGTCCTAATTTAAATTCTGCTGGGTTAAATGATAAAACTGTTTGCAGTTTGACTGGAGAATACACTTGAGTGAATTAGTTGTCTTTCTACGGCTCTTAAACATTTGGCCTTTCCGTGATATGATTTTTCCCCTTCTGATAACTTTATAGTGCCCATCTTTTTATTAGCATTGCATAAGTCCAATTAATTTGTCTTCATTCAGGACTGCCACTATTCATTTTGGTAGTAGCAGAAGCTCAGTTAGCTTCCTTTTCCTGTTTACTTAGAACCTTGTAATTGTACTTTTGCTGTGGAGTTGATCCTGTGAAGTATGATCTTAAGCCTTTTTCATCACTTGACTTTATAGTTCTAAGGTTTGGGAATATGGCAGCTGGGTTGAGGAATATTGTGAAATCATAAAAAAGCCCCAGACTCACTGGCTTTGTCATTCCTGCTTGCTCAATCAGTCCAGATGGGATGGAGGTGAACAGTAGCCTTTGATCAGTGAAAATTGTCATGTTTAGGACTGGAGGGAGCACTGCACAGCAGGACCTTGTGTTGTTCTGAAGCAAGAAGGTCCCAGTTTTTGCAGTGGTAATGACAGCAAATGAACTGAACGAGACTGGCCTAGAAGAGACCAAAATACAGTAATTATGAGAGACTTCAGTTACTTTCCTGTGTAGTAGATGACTATTAAGCTTATGCATGATGCTCCAGCTGAAAATTAGGAGACAACTGCCTTGTGGAACAGTTGGAGAACTCAGGAGAAAAAATTGTTTTTATTTGATTCTGTGTGAGATCAGGTCCAAAATCTTCCCTCCTGACAGGTGCACTTAGAGACTTACATAATCTTTTTGGAGGCATTGAAAGATAGGTAAGACAGTAATGCTTAATTTTCAAAAAAGAAAACTACATAAAATTGAAGAAGCTTTTAGAAGAAATTATGTGGAATTCCCCTCCAAACCCAGAAAATTTGTAGGTAGTATATGGATTTATTCAATGCAGAATATTGAAGATTTGAAATGAATACTAAACTGTGTCTGGAAAAAGTAGTATGGCTAAGAGACAGTATGAAGGACACTGCTAAAAAATGTCATGCAAAAATGTGAACTTAGCAGAATTTGTATTCTATACTTACCTCATTTGACTAAGTTAAATGAAATATACAATGATATAGTTCAAAATAACCTTGAGGAAAAGCTTGCAAATGCATCACTAGCACATAATTTTTTCAAATGCCTCAGGAGCAGAAAGCTTGCCAGTTCCTCTAAGACCTATTGGTGACTGAGGCATAAAAAGTGTTGAAGGAAAATGCACATCTGTGTATCTGTAAATAGTTAAACACACATACCTTGGGGAATCTTGGAAAGGTCACTGATTGCCATTCCACAGTCCTTGTTCATGAAATAAAGGCAGAGCATCTATTTCAGCTGAGGAGTTTGTAGAAGAAACCAGCAAGATAAATAGCAAGTATTGGGGCCAGTAGCATACCAAGGAAATTTATGAAGGAAATAAGGATGAAGGAGTAGAATTCAAGCACTACCATGCAGCATCTTGCTCAATGCTGTTTAGTAGCATGCTGCTGTGAAGGGATCCAGGGACTATCTGGAGTAGGAAAACTGTTCTGAGCATAGTGGATTGAACAGAATAGAATATAATACTTATTCATACAGCTTCTTCAGTGCAACTTTATGCATTTTCTTTTATGTCTTGCAATCCTGTAAGTTGCATGAAGGGATCCGGTTGATTCACATGCTTGAAATTCCAGAGCAGTCATTAAAGTCTCTTGCCAAAAGTTCTGTAACAAACGAAGCTGTCATGAACATGAAAAGAACTCTGAATGTTGAAGCTAAAGATGAGGAGTATCTTCCCTCTTCCTTGTCACTGTGGAAGACAAGCTGCTGGACTAGATGCATTTGTAAGGTTGTTAATTTGCCATTTTTTGTGTTGGACTAATATTCGGTTAAAAAAAAGTGGTTATGGATGTAAACAATATGTAGACAAAATCTCTACTGATACATACTTGAATTTTGGTTTATATAATGTGGTTCCCCTAAACTGGTTCTATTTTGTTAATATCAACAGTTTTTTGTAGGATTTTGCTTTTTTGAAAGCTTATCTAAATTAACTTTGTGCAAATAAATCAAATAATTGGCTTGCTAAAAATTTCTGATTTTCCCAGGAGGATTATGATTCCAGAATTGCCATATTAAAAGCAACTATCAGCCCTGAAAAAAGAACTGCTGGTCAGATAGTCAGAACAGTGCATATGGATGAAATACTTGGCTGTCAAGATACCAAAATATCTGGTAGCTGTTACCAGGATTCAGGCTTCCCAAAATGGAGATATCGAGAAAGGAGTCTTTCAGTAGAAGAAAAAAGCCTGAAGGATGGGGAAAAGAAAATAGTTATTCCTCTTAAAAGAAAGCAAAATGTGCCTACATCTTGTTCAGACAAAACAAGAAGATTGCATGTAAATACCTACATGTTCTTACATGAAAGAAAGTACAAGTGTACTCCTGGACAAATAAAGTCTTCTAGAAAGTATCCTTGTGATATCAGCAGTTTAGGATGTGAAGAAAAAAGTGAACTGCTTGCAGCTATAGGACAGGCAGCAGCTTTTGTAACTACTATGATATTCCAAGATGGCTCTTCACAGCTCAGCTCGGAGCAGGTTAGTGAAGGATGGGTTTTGTTTAGAGTAGAACCATTTGAATGTGCCTGTGACTGATAATCACAAACCCATGTTCATTGGCAACACTTTTGTGTATGACATACCAAAACTGTATGACATACAGTTAGATTACATTGTATTTTAATCTGCCTAGTAAAACTTAGAGAAAATGAAACCACTAGGATTTGTTTCAAGGCTGAAACAGTTGCATGTTCCTCTACTGTGTCAATGGTGTATGCAGTAACTGTAGTGTACATAATAGGTTTCATATTGTAAAACATTTGGGAATTTTTCTTTATAGGATTGCACAAAATCTGTCAGAGGAAACACTGTTGTAATTATGCTTAACAGGCTTCTACCTCATCAGTTAAAGGAGTTGTTGTGCTGGTGAAGAATCAGACTGATCAGCCTTACCCTCCCAGTCACACTTCAACTGGCCATACTTGGAATGCTGCTAATGAAAATGATAAATTAATTTATTTAAAAACTGAACAGTCATCTCTCTGGGAACAAGAACAGGCTTGCAAGAAATTTTCTTGGTGAGAGTAGGAAAAAAATACTGTTTTGCTTTACATATGCTTTCAGCAGTAATGATGTTGGTTACTTAGCACAGACTTAATCTCCTTATATGTCAGGCTTGTTAAATTTCATTTTGACTCTGTTAGTTCCATATCAAGACTGGGCTAATAGAAACCAAATAAGAATAGACTATTCCTTTGGGCTCAGCATATCACTGGCTGCAGCCCTTGCAGAGTTAGGTTGGGATTCTGGTAGGAGCTGTTTACATTCACCTGCAAATCTTTTATGAGCAGTTAAAGCTGGACAGTACCAAAGAGTATGTTTTGTCCAGAATATGTTTTATCTTGCTTGTATTTTATCTTCCATTTCCTGAACTGCATTTCTTAGCTAGTACATTTTTATGGACAATATTGTGATAAACACCCTTTCTGAGTTTTGTTAATACTTTAAATCTTTTTAGCACAGTTTTTTTAAATGGCTTTTGACATTCCAAATGAAGTTTTACTAATATACAGTAATAATACAATGCAATTTTGGAAGTGTAAAGGCTTTATGTATCTGCTTAATATTTGAACTAAATTTTAATAAAGAGCTGGACTATATTTTAAACTTTCAGTTATTATAACCAAAGTCTATTTTTATTCCTGTGAACTTGAAAATCATATCCTAAAAAGGGAGAAATAAGAACTGAATCTGATTCCTAGATGTAATACTCTAGCATGTTACAACTCCACCAGAATATTTTTATGAGTTTTGGTAATAGCTGTCTTGTTGTAAACTGCTGAATTTGGATTATTAGATTACAAAACATTAATTTCAATATGTGGGACTTGGTTCTTAGTTGCATCTCTTCCATTGCTTGAAATCATGGCTTGGAACAAGTCATGGTTTTGCTTCTCCAGCTGTAATATTGGGGTTGCATGACGAGCAGTGTAATAACATGTTGTCAGCTTGAATATAGGTTGTTGTGAACTGAGAACAACATCTCAGCAAAGCGTGTACATATGAACAGTAAAAATATGATAAGTTGATTAAGAGTATTAGCATTTAGATGAAACCTATAGAGAATTACTTATTGTAAGAACAGTGCAATTGTTTAAGAATGGATCTATAATGCATACAGCAATACTTTGTGATCTATGTGAGTCCTAACATATCTGAACTCTTGGAGCTGTGATCTCATACCATCAAAAATGCTTTATAAAAACTATTATTTTTTCTATATTGCCCAAAATATGACTTACTAAAAAGAGATACACAAAGTTGGTAAATCTATATACTAATATATAATATAGTTGGCCACATCTTTAAAATATCATGAATGAGGGAATTATAAACATTTTCAAGAGGTATGGAAATACATGACAAAAATGAAGCATTTTGGATTTAAACAGCATATTAACACAGAGAAGTTGTGGCAATTTAGATTGTCTAGTAGCTTTTAAATCAGTGTTTTGTAATGCTACATCAGTTTAGCTTCTGTGGCCTTATTTGGGTATATTGAAGTATTACAGGGATGCCAGTTGGTGTTTTGGATTAAGGTTGCACTTCAAGAGTTAAACAAGGATTTGTTTTCTTTATGTATATGTGATAAAACATAACTGCTAGGGTGTTTTAATTTCTTATAGAACATAGCTTTGAGTATTACTGAATTGAGAATTTAATATTCAAATGCAGTATTCTGTTCTTACAGGAATAAGGAAATGTCTTGGGTTGACTGTTTAGTATTAGGTGCTAATTAAAAGAACAAAGTAAATAGATTGACTAAATCTGAGAGCAGTATAGTGTGTGTTAATGAACTAATTCTGTGCAGGCAAGTGTTGTTTCAAATGCTACAGTGCAAAATTCCAATAATTTGCTTCAATGCAAAAGATTTCCTGAGGACTCTACTTCAAGTTTATGATAATGAAATCAGCTGGAAACAAGGCAAGTATTGAATCTATGATCTCATACTGTAATCTCTGCTCTATTGGTGTTTCTGTTCAAATCATTAGGTGTAGAAATAATTAAATTGGTTGTTAATATATTGAAAAACAGAGTTTTGTACCATGAAAAAGAGCACAATTTTGGGGGAGGTTGTGACCAGAGGCTTGGCATGTCAAGATAATGTATTTCTTCTCAGAGTAGGAATCAAATAATTGAGTAACTTAAGGATAGCTTCCAGTGGAAACAAAAGTTCTCAACACAGTCCTGACTATAGCTGAAAAGGTCAAACTACTTCGTGTTTCATATTCCCTAAAAAAAAACTTCCTCTGCTCAAAGGAAGGGCTAAAATCCCAGAGATGTCATACTTGTCAGAATTAGGAATTACTTGAATGGGCTCATGTTCTTTTGATAGAAACAAGTAAGACTCTTCTCTATGGATTTAAAAGCAATCAGAAACAACAGGTATACGGTGTAAATATACTGTCTTTTGTGCTTTGGGTTTTGTTTCAGGTTTTTGGTTTTTTGGGTTTTTTTGTTCCATACATCAAATTACTGCTGTGAGTTACAAAATACTCATGACCTTTCAGGGAGGGCTCCCTCTATGGAGAATCATCAGCTTGTGTTCAGCATCTGAAAAGTTTCAGTAAATTACAGTAAGCTGCTGATGATTTGAAATCTGCTGAGAAGATCTGTACAAAAACCAGCACTGGGAATGGGAAAGGTGGGCAAGGAAATGCTATATGGAGCTGGCAATAGTGAGAGTTTTATAACTTGTACACACAGGAAGTGCTAAATAGGGTATATCCTATCTGATCCATGTGATTTGAATCTGAAGTTTCTAGTAACCAAAAGAATTTTTGTCTAGGCTTTTAAACTTTGAAACTTGATGTTCCTCACACGTTATTTCTGAAATTACTAAAACCCCAAACAACAAAACAACAAAAACACCCCCAAAAAACTAAACAAGCAAAGCTCCAACAAAACAAACAAAACCCCTAAAATTCTCTTTAGAGTAGTCCTGTAGCTGTAACTTGGATAATGGACATTAAAATTTGCTTCCAGGTAACAGAGTCTGCAAACAAAACAAGCACGGAGTTCTCTATAAATGTACCTGTAGGTCATTGTTTGAACTTACTTAGGGGTTACTGAAGAGGATACTTAGGTTTATCTTTGACTATATGACACAGCAGTCTAGTTATTAGTTTCTCCTGTTCTTTGTAGAACTGCAGGACACATGTTGAGATTATAGTTCAAAGGAAAGTAAAACAGCACTGGGCTTGGCCCACCTATCCATCTCTGTGAACATGAGGCTGCAGTATAAGCACATACGATGCTAAAGGACAAAAGATGCTGAGTTTTGGCAGCAGTGCATTGTGCACCCATATGTGAATTCATATATACATTAACAATCTTGGTCTGACTGCTAGGAAGAAAATCTCTGCCTGATCCCCAATAGCACTTTTGTGGATATCAGCCAAGTTAGCAACAATAGGAAAACTGTACCAGAGAGAGGCTCTCATAAAAAACCCCTTCAGCTTGAAGTTTTTCAGTTCTAGGAAAGGGAGGTTTTTACAGTAAGGAGGCAAAAGTTTAATTATATTTGAAAACTTGAAAAAATGAACTAACCAAAAAAATCCACCCCAACCTCACAAAACAACACTTCAAAAATACGCAATGCTGAACAGCCTCCTGTGTAGTCATGATACGTGTGTTAGAGCTGCAAATTCAATGTTTAATATTTTTTGTGAAGTAAATACTTGTTCTTTTATGATGTGTGCATGCAGGAAAGATGGACAAAACTTTAGAGGCATTTTTCAGTATGCGAGGTAATTTAAGTATTTTGAATAACTTGTTTTTGTAGTTGCCAATAGTGTCGTGTTAGACCCAAGGATTGCAGCATGGCTGATAAACCCCAGCGACACAGTTCCTTCCTTTGAGTGTTTAATACAGAAGTATTTTGAAAAGCCTTTTTCAAAGGGAACAGAAAAGCCAGATACAGGGACTTTGAGAAATGTATCTGTAAGTAGTTTGTTTTCAGTTGTTTGTGGTTGGGTTAAAAAGAGAAGGAAATTATAATAGAATTGCTATTGCTTAGAAAATATTGCAAAAGAAGGTAGATAATGCTTTTATAATGGAAGAAAATGATTCTATTCTACAGTAGGTGGTCTACTGTGGACACCTTAGCTTTCAGAGGTTGGTTGATGGATAAGAAGATGTAGAGCAACCTAAATAATGTTTTTATTGATGCCATTCACTTTTCAGAGGCCTTGCTCATTCAGACCAAATATTGCACCATACAGGATGCAAATCTGCAGATGTCAAATGGGCTTAGAGCATAGGCAGGTCGGTTGTATTGGCACCTACCCATCAGGTACCTACCCATTTCTGAGCAAACCAGAGGCAGTTTACTTGGAAGCATTGGCTGTAAACTGCAGTTGTTCAGAAGCTACTTCACAAATTAAATTATTAGTGTAGGGAATAGACAAGCAAACAGACAGAAGTAACCTATGGTTATTTCTATATGTGATGGCCTTGCTGTGAGTCAGCATCCTTAATCTTGTCTCTTCCCTTAGCTTGACTCAGTCTTTTGTTCTTCAGATACCACATTTGTTCTTAGTTATTTTTCAACTTTGTCATCCTGATTCCCTTTTATTTCCTTCCTGTCCTACTTCAGGTCTAGTTTGTTTCCTTGCCCCAGCCATCTCCAGTGTCTTTATGCTGAGCTATTCACTGAATTCCCAGTTAAAACCTCCTTGTAACATCCTGTGATTATTCCACCCCATTCCTTATTCTTTAATTTGTCACCTGCATTCTCACACTTCCTTTTTGGCTTTCTCTTTGCTCAGTGAGTCCCAGTTCTTCCTGTGTCTCCTGGCTCTTTGCCAGGTTTATCTCTTCAATCTTCTTGGTCTGTTTTTACTGGTAGATTCCTAACAGTTGTCTTTACTGCCAGAGGGATCTGTGGTAAGTGATAAATCATCTTGTGCCTCACTACTTCAGTGAAGCTCCCTGTCTTGTGCTAATCTTGTCCACCCACCACAGTACTTGGAATGACTGCTGGTTTATTCTGTAGCCCACAACTCACCCACACACCTCTAGCATGAAGATGTGCTGCTTGCTGCTTGTTTGTGTATTTGGTCCTGTGCCAAAGTGGTCATGGTCCATATTCCCTGAAACATTTGCTGGAACAGGTGCTAAACTTTATGCTGGTCATGTCATTACTGCATTTACTGATGAGGAATTTTGGTGTGAGTTGAAGCCTGTCACTGGGTTTTCTTCCACCTCCAGAAAGGGATCAAGCAAGCTGTCTGTATTTCACAGACAGCTCATTTGTTCCAGAACAAGTTGGTATGGACAAGGCTTCTTGGAGGCAAGTTGGTAGTTTTTCACTGCAGTATGGACTAGACTATTTTAGAACAAGGATCACCATGAGTGGATCTGTATATTTCAGCTTTGAAGAGAGCCCTTTGCATCCTACCTTCCAGGGCCTTCTGTTTCTCAGTTTTTATTAAGTTTACTTTTAATGGTCATGTTCTTGGAGCTCACAATCTTTCTCAGTATTTGTATACATTTCAAAATGGTAATTCTAGCCAATTGAAGGAGGTGACCTGGTGCTGTGTGGAACAGAAGGGAAGGAAACAAACAGTTCTGGCACAAAAGTGGCAGTACTTATATGAGAAAAAAGAATGTAAGGAATTTTTCCTCATTTTACAAGTAGGAAGGGAACTCTGACTTCAGTGTCAAAGGCAGAGTTATCATTATTATATTTTATCATTATTATATTTCTCTGTACTTGACACAAAATGTAAATATAGAGAGGCAAAATCTGGAATGTTTATAATCTAGTGCTGTGTTAATGACTTGGTTTAGACAGATTAAGCAATGTTTCTAAAATGTTAACAGAAGGTATGCAGAAAAGGACATTTTTACAATTTATATATTTTTTTAAAGATAATACTCTAAATATTTTTGTGTTAGCAATAAAATTATTGATTTATTTTTGATTTATTTGTATCAGTATCAAAACTTAGGTGTGATCTTGGAGAAGCTTTATAATGTAATGATGGACCTTGCTCACAGCTTAAAGGTAAGACAAAAATACTTTGCTCAGGAATAACTATGTAAATATTGAATTAAAGAGAGTTAATGATGTATTTCTCATTCAAATTAGAATAATAGAATGCTTCAGTTCTTAGTGGTTTACATTGGCAGTCAACATTTAAAATAAATTGCCCATCAAATTGGCCATTTTTTCTAGAAGGAGATGGTGTCAAGGTTATTATTTAGGAGAAACTTACTACATTTAACTAAATGAAGATTCTGAGAACAGGAAGGGTTCAGAATGTTGACTGTTCTTTTAGTATTTTAAATCTATATATTACTGTCTAAAATGTGTTAAAAGAGGGGGAACATAGTATAGTTTTTTTTTTTTTTTTCTATGTGTTCCTTGCTTATGAAAACTCTCAGTGTATCTTTTGTTCTAGACTGTGTTAACCCAGCACTGGTCACATGCTGGGACAGGCTTCCCAGGGAGGTGTTTGATGGCCCAGGCCTGTCAGTGTTTAAGAGGCAATTGGTCAGTGCCCTTCATAGTATACTTTAAATTTTTGTCAGCCCCGAATTGACCAGTCAGTGGGACTAGATAGTCATTGTAGGTCCCTTCCAAGTGAACTATTTTGTTTTACTTTACCTCTTTTTGCAGTTCGGAATGCATCTCAAGATATCTGTTGGGATGTTTGTGTTTGTTTTCTGCTTGTGATCATATACCTGGAAAAGTGCCAGAATTTAGGGTTACACCCAGGTTCTGGTGCAAGGGGCACCATAGTTTCCCAGGGATTGTCTTTGAAGTTGCTGGTAGCAGTTGTAGGGCTTAGACCATTAGGTGATGGAGGCATATTAATGTGAATATCCAAGTGGCTCAGCAGTATGGTGAACAATCTGTGGAGGGAGGCAGCAGGGAAATACCAAAGGCACAGAAACACGGAGATCCAGCCCACAAGAGTTTTTAGACAAGTCAGATTGCTTCAGTGGTCAGAAAAAACCCAGACTTTCTGTTCTCTGTGAGTGATTTGGGGACATAACCCTTTCAACTCTTATTTTCTCCCTAATGAAAACAAAGTTATGAATTATGAATGATTGCTTTGTCATTTAAGTGAACAAAGAAAAAGGGATAACTGTGTCCTATTATAGTGAAGTTGCTTTAAAAATAAACTGTTTGGAAAAAAAGAGGTGTATCTATTTCTTTATTAGGATTCTTGTACAAAATGGTTACTATTGCAAAATTCTTATTCCCCACCAAAAAACCCTGACAGCATTTAGATACTATAATTTACACTAAGTAGTATTTCATGTCACAAACAGTGTAGTCATGTAAAAAGGGAACTACACAGAAAGTGAAATATTGCTCACTGGAAAATATGTTCACCTAATGATAGTACTATATGTTTTGAGATCAAAATCAGCTGGTATTGAAGAATGTATTTGTATCTTACTTTACAGGCTCAAGGTTTGTGGAACTTATTTTGCACATTAGAGCTTCCACTTATCAAAATTCTGGCAGGTATGAAAGTTCGGTTCAAAATATGAATCTTCACTATCTTCACATGTCTGCTGACTATGCTCAAGTGGAATGTAATTCCTCAGAATATGAAATGTTATCTTAGCCTCATAACAGCTGTGTGAGTTTGAGTTTCCATTTTACAATCTAAGAAGAATGTAAGATTGAAATTGTGAATTACAAATGTTCTTAACCTAAAATTGTATTTACAGTGATGGAAACACACAAAATATATGTGAACAAGCAAGAACTGAAAAAAACATCAGAGATTCTAGGGGTAAATTTTTTATTAATTTTTTTCTTGAAAATTGTATAGCATCATCTTTGTGCTTTTACTGAGGATAGCTGATTAAAAATAGAAGGAACTTTTGTCACATTTTATGTAATAGTGTGGTGGTTTTAGTATATTGTTATAAATATAACTAATTATATTTACATTTTAGGATACTTACCTATTTATTTTTACTAGTAAAAAAGAGATATTTGCTTCCTCAGCCTTGCCCCAGAACTGAAATTGCATTGCAAAATGTGCAGGTTCTTTTGGGTTATGTGTTGTTGAGTAAAAATGGTAATGACTCCTTTTGAACCTACAGTTTTCAGTAATCATCATCCTGACAAGTGATAGACTTCTCTCCCTCTTTTTATGAACAATACACTCTTTAAATGAGTGTTCTTTGGTAAAAATACCTACAAGAGCATCCCGTTTTTTAACATTAAATTGTTCTAGATAGTCATGCTGGTCTGACAGATTACTAATTTATCAGAATAATTTGCATAACTGTGTTTCTCACAGATCTCTATAGGCTTCAGTAACCTAAATTCTTCAACTACAAATGTTGGTACTTCTTACTACAATAAATCCCCTTCCCAGATCATGAAGCAATATAAACTAAGGAGTATATAAGCAATCTACTCAACCAAATGTTGATAGCCAGCAATGATTACACAGTATCAAGTACTCCATTTTAAAATAAAGGTCCAATATTCTCATCAACCTTGGAAGTAGCAGGTACTGAAGAAAATAATGATGTAAACAGAATAATTTTGATGTCCTAATTTATAGCTGCGGCTCAAAGAGCTGGAACAGGAGGCTCATGAGGTTGCTGGAGAACGATTCCTTTTGACCAGCAGTTGTCAACTCCGAGAGGTATTATTTGTACTACTATTTCTACTTAAGGTGTGTGTTCCATAGATTTATTGATACAGAAGGAGTGTAAAGCATATATATCCTTACCACTTCTGAGTTATTTTCTTCTATATTAATTATCTTAGTTTCTGATTTTAATGAAGGACATAGCAGTTTTTCATAAATATGACAATGTTGAATAACTTGTATTTGAATGTATGTACATAAATTATGCTTTTTTAGAAAATATGTCAATAGCTCAAAAGTAAAGATTTTCAATTCTGTGTTAGTTCTCTTTGCTACAATATGCTCTATTTACCTTGAAACCTGTTTTCTATTTAAGTTCAAGCACCCAATAATTTTCCTTTCTATTTCAACACTTAAAACACTTTAAGATTTATTTCTTTTTCTTACTTTAGGTACTATTTGATAAGTTAAAGCTGCATACGTTGTGTGAGAAACTTCACAGAACTGAAATACAACAGCTTGTATCCACCTCAGAAGTTGTGGTGAGACAGGGAAGGGTTTTTAAACCAGCTGCATTGTTTAGCAAAACTTCTAAGTTATATTCCAGTGAAATTGTGATTTGTCTAAAGTTTTTCTAGTCATCTTGGTTTATTTTTCTGTTGTACTATTTGTGCTACTGTTACTTGTGCCAGAAAATAAAGTTGCACTCCATGGTGGAGAAAAACCAGCTACCATAGGTCTCCCCTGGGCCTCCTTTTCTCCAGGCTAAACATCCTCAGCTCCATCAGTTGTTCCTCATCAGACTTGTGCTCCAGAAACTTTTCCAGCTCTGTTGTCCTTCTCTGGACTCGCTCCAGCACTTCAATGTCCTTTCTGAAATGAAGGGTCCATAACAGGGTGACAGCCCTGGTCACTGCCCTGGTCCTGCTGACCACACCATTGCTGATCCAGGCCAGGTGCCATTGTCCTTCTTGGCCACCTGGGCACACCTGGCTCATGTTCAGCCCCTCTCAACCAGCACCCCCAGGTCCTTTTCCACCGGGCCCTTTGCAGCCACTGTGCCCCAGCCTGCAGCACTGCAGGGGCTGTTGTGACCCAGGGGCAGGACCTGGCACTTGGCCTTGTTGAACCTCAGACCCTTAGGCCCACTGATCCAGCCTGTCCAGATTCCTCTGTGGAGCCTTCCTGCCCTCCACCAGATCAACTCTTCCATCCAATCTGGTGTCATTTGCAAACTGACTGAGGGTGCTCTTTACCCTCTTGTCAGATCATTAAAAAATCATTTTGTGAAGATAATAATGGCAATGGCGATTCTTTTTAGAAGAGAAAAAGCCTCAGTGCAGCTGCACCGGTTTCTGATTTGGTGCCACAATTTAATTGCTCTAGTTTACATAGGAGTTAGAGTAAAATGCACAACTCTTGGCTGAACATGAACATCTTTGGGGAAAGTAGAAGGGTAATACTTTTTTCTTAAGGAGGAAATCTTTTCAGTCAAGTTTCTGAACTACTAAATATGATCTCCAGTAACCTCAGCAGTATAACCATGAAACACACACACTACTCAGGGAGAAGGAGGTTTCATAGATCAAACATGTAATCTTGGAGAGTGACAGAGAGCCTTGGGAAATAGGAGAGATCAGTGAAATAGAATTCATGTCACCTTTTTATGGGAACATAAGATTTGTTGCTATAATCAAAGCAATGCTTTTATGTAGTCCAGTATTCTTTTTCCAACAACTGCTGAGACTTGGTTATTTAGAATTTTAGAAAATTGTCTACTATTTATCTCTTCCTGGAGATAAATAGTAGACTATTAATCTTAAGATGTTGTTTCTCCCTGGTAGCAAGAAAAAAAATCTTATGTTTTTAAATATACATTCTAGTACAGTTGCATCTGTTTTTCATCCTGGACTATTGTAGTTCCAGATATTTTTTGTTGTACTTATAAATATCCAATCTCTATTTTAATAATTTAGTTCTTTTTCTTGACAGAATTTTGGGCAGTTTACAATCAAAGTAATCAGAAATATGCTTTATTTTATTGGTTTTTAATTTGACAATTTCAATTTCTCTTGAAGTTTTCCTGGAACTTTTATTAAGGAGAAATTCTCCTCTTGGATTGTGCGTGTGTACGTGTATGTATGTGTGTTTATATGTATTATTTTGTCTACTTCCATCATGTTCTCTCTTGCATTAATGCTGTATAACACAAAAAACAAAGGGCCATAAATAACACACACACATCACACCTCAGTGGTTTGAAGTTGCTGTGGAAAAGTTTTTGTATCTATGTGTCTTTTTGTCCCTGTCTGCGACAAGAGTGAAAATGAAATGGGAAGGAGTAATCTCCAGCCTTCCTAATGAAGGCTTCCTTGGGGCTTGGGTGGGATTGCTTGAAGGACATCATCCTTCAGCCAGTATTTTCTTCATTCAGTTTGTCAAGAAAATTTCTTCCTCCAAAATGTATTCTGCTAAGGTTTATTTAATAACATAACTTCAAGAAAAGTATGTCAGTAATTCACATTCTTGATTTTGCAGCTAAATAAATTGCAAGATCTTCATCCCTTGCCTAAGATAATTTTAGAATACCGCCAGGTGAGCTGATATTTTTTCACAGAATGTAGTTGCATTGAAGCAAAATTTGGCAAGACAGTTAAATAAGTTGGCTCTAGTGAAAGTTCATTCAAATGCTAATTTGAAGTCAATATTCTTAAGACTTAAAATTTTAATGCTTATAGTTGTTTTGTTCTGTGTTAGATTATAGGTAGCAAACAACTTGTACAACATTGCAGAGACAATTGGAAAACTTCACTCTTCAATTTCTGTAGTGCTATAAAGACTATACTTACAGAAAAAACATCTATTTTTTGAGTTCTGAAGAAATGCTTTGCATAAAGTGAAGGAGAGGACTGTTTATGGGGAATTTTGGGGTGACAAGCCTCCTGAAAATCCAAAACAGTCTGATTAGTCTGCTCCCACATTTAATCATTAGGTTTTCAGTGAATGAGCTTCCAAGAATTTTAAAAAAATAAAAGTTTAAAAGTCTGGGTTTGTGTTTGGTTTTGTTTTTATTTTAAATTTGTTTGTGGAGGGGTTTTTGTGTGTGTGTGTGTTTTTCATGTGATTTATTGACCTGGGGATATAAGATGTAAAATAATAAATTCCAATAGTTCATTTTATAGTAGCTGCAAAGCCCTATCTTTATGTTATAATCAAGCACTTACCTAACTTACACGAATAGTTTAAGCTATCAGTGAGTATAAATCCAGTATTTACTCAGATAAAACTGTCTTTAAAAAAGAAAAGTCTACAAACAGGATGCATTTGGAAATTAGTATCTTCAATTTGAAAAAATCCCTTATTTTTATAAGTAAACATTTATCTTAAATTTTATGTATTTTAGGTTCATAAGATGAAATCAACTTATGTGGATGGACTACGAACTTGCATGAAAAAGGTAGAAATACATAAAATGGCTTGTAAAATCATAAAAAGATGTGAAATGATTGCAGTTTTTGCAGTTTAAGACCTTTTATAAGTGGAAAATTTAGAAGTATTTCTTTTGTTTTCTTGTTTTGATTGCAGTGAATTTTTATTACTGATACTTAAATAAAATATAGCTATGTTTCTTCATTTTTTTTGTTTATTTTTTTTTTCCTTTACTTGATTACAGGGATTTATTTCCTCTACTTGGAATCAAACAGGAACTGTGACTGGCAGACTTTCAGCCAAACATCCCGTAAGTGAGCTTATTGGAAGATTTGCATTTTAATTGAAATGAAAAATTATTATTACTTGTTCAAAATATATAATATTTTTAACACAGGAAATGTTTGTTTTCATGCATGTCTAGCAGTTGCTGTATTGTATCTAGCTGGTGGACAGAAAAAGCTTATTAAATGGGTATTTTACTTTGGAACATTTCTTCTTAGGCATATTTTGTGTTATCTGTGGTCAGAATTAACATTGTTACCTGAAGTAGGGGAGTACAATTGTGAGCCATGCATGTACCTTGAATACTTCCTTGTCATGAATTCCTGGTGTTTGTGAAGCACTCCTTGTAAAGGATCAGTGAGACCTGGAAGATGGGTATTACAAAAAAAAAGCTCTCTTCTTCTGGATTTTGACTTCAGGCCTCATAGCTGTGAGGCTCAGCTGGCAGTGCTGGTGCTCTGGAAGTCTTGCTTATATGGCTGTGACACTTGGGCTTGTTGTGCTTCCTCTCTTGTCTATAATGATCTCCATGTACATGCTTGTGTCTGAAATGTGTTTTATTTGACTTTCTGGACTGGTACAGGCTTGGGTTATAATTTTTTTTCTTTTTTTTTTTTTTCCTACAAAGTGGCCTTTCAAGAGCTTGCTTAAATGTAATTCTATGACCCCATCTCTCTTGGTGTATGATGCCCAATGACCTTTGGCTATACAGACTGGTTAGACCTTTGTGTTCCCCTCTGTCATGACTGCATGGACAGGAGTGCAGGACCTGGTGTGGGATGAGATGGGGCTGCAGAGCTCCAGGGGCTCAAGGCATAGGTGAGAGAACAGCAGAAGCAAAATAGTGATTGTCTATCTGGGGATGCTTTTTGTTTGCTTTAACCGTGGCCTTTTTTAGCAAAGACCTGGCCTCTGGTCATGTGGATGACTGGGAACAGAGGCAGAGATGGGACTTGTCTCATAAAGGCTAGAGGGAATCTGTGAGGCTATTGTCCTTTTAACTTGTGCCCCAAAGTGTTGTCAGTTCTTATCCATGCAGAGTTGGGTACTGCTTATCTCTGCCGGACCCTACCTTAAACTGCACAGGTACAAATAGCATTAGGAGCTTTCTGCAGTCTTAGAGAAAGGCCATGGTCTTCCACAGCCCTGTGTGGGAACAGAGATGTAAACCTTAACAGTTGTGACCATTTTGCATGGATAGGCTCGTGTGGTTCCTGGCAAGTCCTGCCTGGAATGGTGACTTTGGAGTTCTGACAGAAACCTGTCCTGAGGGGTTCTCACTCTCACCATACTGGTGACTTCCTTAGCTCTTCTTTCACCTGTCTTTACTGTTTCATTTGCACCTTCCTACTTCGTGGTACATATTTCCATACAACTTGTCATCAAACAATTTATAGGAAGTGCTTATGCTTTTTGCTGAGTAAAAATCAGTGTTCAAGATTCTGAATTAACAACAGAATGGGAAAGTGTTACTGCTGCTCTTGTTTCTCATGCACCCAGATGGGGGAAAGTGAGAGGAAAAGATGATTATGAAGGTCACAGTTTCCTGAATTCTCTGATGTGATGCACAGGCATTTTCAAGTCAGAACTGAACAGACAGCTGTCTTGAAAAACCACATACAACACAAAGTGACCTTTAGCCCATCATAGTAAAAAGGACATGAAATCTATTTTTCTTAAAAATTGATTTTCTTCAAAATAATGCTACTAAAGTTAGCATCTAGGGTTGCCTAAGGCTGGCTTTTCCTTCTAAGGAAAAACATTGGCATGGCTTTTTTTGTTTTAAATGTTTATGGAACTTATACCATCTGTTTCTGAATTGTGTATTGATATAGAAAGATATACTGCAGTCCCCAGTCACTTTGCTAAGTGTCAAAGGATTGGGAAGATTCTTGCCAGAAATAATAAATATTGGAGATATTTTTGTGGTTACTGTGATATTATGTCAAATTTTAGATGAGGTAGTTTATTTTTAACTGTTTTAAAATGCTTTAACAAGTAATTAAAGCAAAAGATAAGTGTGAATCAGATTCTGTGAGAATTCAAATGGAAAAACATCCCATGCAGTGCTTCTGTGAGATGGGATTCCAAAGGTTTCTTTATCTTTCTTTTGTTTTGTAAAGGTAATGGATCTATCTGTCCTCTGTCCTTTAAGGCATTTAATGGAATCTAGGAGGGATTTACTTATAGGTTTGAGGAGAAATGACTAGACATTGGATACAGAGCAGAATTTCTTTTTCAGATAAGCTGTCATCTTCTTTCAGACAGTTCCACGTTTGATATATGGATGATATATTATATTTTTGGCTTTCTGTGGGTTTTTCTCAATAGATAAGTTTATTCACATGAATTTTTATGACTTCAGTGTTGTAGCAACTTCGAAGTTTCTTAGCAGCACTTAGTAGCCACTTTACTTCAGTGGCTCTCCATGTGTTCATCTATTTTAGTTTAACTGTGCACCTAACTGCTTCTCATTTGGTTTCTTCCTCTACAATATGTGCTGTATAAATCACATGTTTTTCACAAATAACAGTGTTAATGTATTATTGCTAAACAGGGACACATATGATCTTGCAGTCTCCTGTTACTGCATTGTAGGTGTCTATTTGCTACTTCTGGAGAACCTGAGTATTGGAAACCTAAAAGTAAATATAAACCCTACAAATTGTTTTATAATGTATCAATATGCTAGGGGTTTTTTTTTTGTTCTGTGATGGATTGCTTATGACTATTAGGGGAATTTAATTAGGTTTATTATTTGAATGTGTTATTTTCAAATAGTTTTTGTATAAATTTATTAGTCCTGTCTATATTAGGATGCTCTTTGATTATATTGCTCATAGATAAGTTTCCTATTAGGTATATTTATGACATTCCTAAAAGCTTGTTTATGTTCTCCAAACCCACCTGGAAATATCTCTTTTCAGCCTCTCATGTTTTAAAGCAGAAGTAAGTCAAGATGCAAGTGGAAAAGCATAAACCCAATTAAGATCAAGACCCTTTCAGAATGAAAAGAGAGAAATCCTAACTTGAGATACAAAGATTGCATAAAATTAGATGTTATAATTTGGTTTAAGGTGTAAATTTCAGTGCTAGAATCACATGTTTTGTATTAAGGTTTCTTTCCTCCAGGCTTCTGCAGCAGAGAGAACTGAAATGCTGCTAATGAGTTTATGCTTCTCTACTTCAGAAGATGTTTGTGTCATTAAACTGAAAAGCATAAAGTGGTGGGCTTCAGGGAGCATTTCCTTCCTTTTAGTAACAGAAAGTTATGCTGCAGATAAATAAAAAATATTCACCTTTTTGGAGGAAGTAGGAAAAATGAAAAAGCATTCCTGTTTTTCCTCAGGAAAAATGCTTTTACAGCTTGACCAAAAAGGCAAAGAAATAAAATAATTTAACCTATCAGTCAAAGAAACATGTTAGCCTATAATTTGGAAATCAGGAATCTAATTTGAAAGGGAAACTAATTAGGGCGTATTGAATGTTAACATGCTTAAGGAAAGATCATGAAGAACCTGAAATGTAGCATATATCTCAATCTCTTTAGCAGATATAAGATTTTCTGGTGGTGAATGCACAATAGAGAATTGCATGCTTGTTTATTAGAAAATGAGTGTTGCAAGTAGTGTTTGGAATATTAATAATGAATTTACCCATCTGTTTTTCATTCTGGGGGAGAGACAACCCCTTGAAGTAGAGGCTGCTCTGAGCAATTGCTATCCAAAATGAGTTTGTTCTCTCAATTAACTTAGCAAACCAGTATTTCTGATTATATATGCTGTATCCATGTTATTTCCCCTCTGGGCTGTTTTTTGAAGTGAAAAATTTCCAATTTTCTCCGAGATAAAATGGAAATATGGTTTTGGTGTAGTTTTGGGAGTATTTCTGGACAGTGTGGATGGGATGGTGTTTGTCTCCCTTTTGTAGCAGAATCCCAGTAGGTTTTACATCTTGGCATCCTCACGTGCATAC
Source organism: Pycnonotus jocosus (assembly GCA_013400435.1). Lineage (NCBI taxonomy): Eukaryota > Metazoa > Chordata > Aves > Passeriformes > Pycnonotidae > Pycnonotus > Pycnonotus jocosus. The sequence continues at coordinate 444,028 of VWYP01034190.1, read as the reverse complement.
TCCTAGCAGGGTGATCTGACAGCATCGTGCTACCAAAGCTGTTGTGACAGCTCCGAATTTCAGGCATTTTGTCCAAGGCCTCATTAAGGCTGCAGGCTGATGTGTGATACTATGAATATTCTTTCTGAAAGTTTGAAGTCTGTGGTCACAACTGGATTCCAGCAGAAGCAGGACATTCTGCAAGGTGTTCCAATAGTGATGCGATTCTGCACTGTCTTGTTTTATCCCTGCCCCTTTCTTTCACATGTTTTAGAAGGTTTGGCAGAGGCTGATGCAATGTGAGGAGTCAGACACCAAGTCTGGGAGCAGGGATATGCTTGCATTTTGCATTTTTTTTAACCCCCTCCCCAGAAATGAGCCAAGGCCTTGGCTGCTTTTGAAACTGCACTGATAGGAATAAGATTTTTGTAAATTTGTTTTCATGTACTGTCCAACTGAGAAGATTATTTACTTAAAATGGAAAAATGGTATTTGCCTTACATTTTCATTGATCTTGGAGTGTGTTTTCTATTTTTTTTTAAGTATGTTTATTGGAAAGCACTGGGGATAGAGACATATCAGGCACCTTACAGCTTCATATAAAACATCTTGTCTAAAGTCTTCTATAATGTCATCTAGGTTAACAAATTAATTTCTGGGTAAGGATTCCCTAATGTGGGCTTTGCTTTTAACAAGGGTGGGTTGTCTTAATGGATATGAGAATGTGTCTGTGCTTTCTTGGGTCTTTGAATTAAAGCAATTTAATGTTGTATTTTCTAGTCAGTACAAAGCCCTGTCACTTGGATGGGTTGACGTGCTGTTAGAGAAAGCCAGAGTGTGCTTGCTGATTGTTGTGGTTGATTGGTGTTCCCTGAGCATCTTTCGCATTCAGAACATATTTTTGTGCCATATTTCTTTTCAGTGTGTTTATTCCAATACTTTTGAGTCATATGGTGATTATGACTGCACTAATAGCACTAAAATAGTATCTCATTTTATAAGTAGAGTTGTGATGTTTTTATAGCCTCTTGTGTTGTTGTTTAGTTTTTTTAAAAGTAATCTTAATGAAGGCTTCAAGAAACTATATTTACAGTGTTGGAGACATTCCAACACTGTAGTTCCAGTCTCTATTTCCTCTTTCTCACTCATCACAGTTGAAGTTTTATGATAGGAAAATTGTACTTAAAAATGAGTGAATGGGCATGTTGACAAGACTTTGGTCCAGTTATGTTTTCAGGATGAAAATTTACACTACTTTAACATTGCAATAAAAAGTTCTTAGGTATTAGTGTGACAACTGTAGTATGGAAAGTCACTGTTGGTCATGTCATAACAGTCATTCTGATACTCCAGGACATCATTGTATTGATTTATTACCCAAATGCAGAAACAAGGTTTCTTCATTATAGACCTTTTTTCTCTCAGCATCTGAACTAGTGTCCTTTTCTATGATATATGCACATCTTTGGCATTCTCTGTTGTAATGCTCCTGATTTGTATAGATTCATTATCTCATGGTGAGTGGGTGTATCCAGTACATGGGCAACATTTTATAGCGTAATTAGGCTCAGTAAAGCTTGTAGCATCATCTGGGCTGTAATTCTTTAAAACAAGCAGTTCAATCCTGTCTTCTTCTCTTCTGTTTGGTATTATCTTTGTATGTATAATTGTTCTCTGTGTTACTTAAAGAAGGGTAATGTGCAGCTGGTAAAAATCTGCTTCCTTGCAGTAATTGTGTGAACGATACTTTCATTTTATTTATGCAGGAGAAGGTAGTGTGGCATTATTTCTTCCACAAGCTAAGCATAAGCACAGAAATAAACAAGCAATTAGAATTGACAGCTCAAAAATGAAAGATTCGATGCAACTTGGAAAAATATCAGGCAGAATATTTTTAGCATATTATGAAATGTTGACTATGGAGGCTGAAATCCTTCAATATCCTTTAGTTTCTGGCAGAAGAAATTCTCAGAGAAGCTTAGATTTGTAGAAATGGGGAAAAAAAGGTTCCTCTAAAATCTTCCTCTGCTAGAGAGATGACAGCACTGCATACTTCCACTTGTTGCTTTAAAATTAGAAGATATTATATTTCAATCCAGTATGTAGAAATTAAATTGTCAGCACTTGAGCATTTGCTGCTATTGAGTGGGTGTTAAGGTTGTTGATTATATGCTGATTCATTTTATCCTTTAAATGGCCTTTGCCAACAATCTTTTGGGAATGCTCCAGGTAAAAGCCGAAGCTACGATCATGTTTTAGAAATTCATCCTGGAATACAACTACTGCTACTGTTACATTATTTTTCTCTGTAATATCAATGTGAATGGAGCACAGAGCTAAGAATCAAAATTAGAATCATCCTTGCTAAAAAACTTGTTTTGATTAATGTAGCTTTCACTACCTTACAAATTCAAATCTGTTTTAAAGTGATTATAGTAATATCTATTACTTGAAGTATTCTGTTAGATAAGTTAATCTATGCACTTTGTTGTGTTTCTTGGAACTTTATTAAGTCTGATTCCATGTAATCTGAAAAGATTTTAAGACTAATATTAGTTTGGAGTTTAGCTTACAAGAAACAATTAGTGACATTCGCTCATAGTCTGCCATAGTCATTGTTCTGTTTATCCATTTACATTTCAACTCCTGGCTGGGCACTTTTCTTATGCCTGGGGCTGGCATGTGCAGCATCCCCTGATGTCTCTGCTGGTCACAGTCACTGTACCTCTGTAAGCTCTGAGGAGTTTCATGGAGCCAATGCCCTGCTGAGGTAATTTTTACTGTCCTCATCCATAAGACAGTTGCTCAGACTGAATCTTCAGACATGTGCACAAATACGTATGTGATCCTTATATTAACTATCTCTGTGTCTGTTTGTTATTAAGTTTTCTGTTGGAACCTCTTGTGAATTGATAAAGATTTAGAAATTCTGCCTGATGGTTTCTTTGGTTTTCATATGAAGCACTCCATTAGAGGGAGTTTTTAGAACTTTAAGAACTACTTAGAGCTTGGAGGCTTATGTTCTGACAGGACATTTAAAATAAAAATCTCAGACACAAATTATGTCTTGTCTTACAAGCTCTCAAAAGGACGAAGTGTTACTATATTTCTCTGATGGCTGAATTCCTGTTTGCAAGGACAAAATACAGGCTTAACTCTATCTCACCATAGATTTCATTATGTTTTAACATAGCAAAAATATTTAAATATTTTATATTGCTATGTAGTATTCTCCACTCTATGATCTTCTTCCAATTTGTATCTAAGAAAAAAAAATTAAAAGATCTGAGAAGTCTGACAAGACTAGAAGTGAAGAATAATTAAAAACTTGGTTTATAGGAGAAGACCAAAAGTTAGGTAGATTGAAAGAGACTTCTTGTCTTGGATGGACCAGTCTTCTCACAGTAATCATTTTCCAAAGTTTTGTCAATGGCATTCCAAAGAAATTCAGGAAAATTATCTCAGTAGCTCTACATTCCTATTGTATTCATCTTTCTCTGCTGACAATTATTTTTATTTCTGTGTCAATAAGTGGAAAAATTTGCCAATTCTTTATTTCTTCAGCAACCTGTCATAAAACCTCTGAAAACTGTGTAGAGTTTTGGAGATGGATGTGCTCTCTCAAGTTGGGAACAACAGTGGAAAAAAATAGTGGTTTGCATAAATGTGGCTGAAGATGGACAGAATAGGACACAAGTCATCTTGCTGACACCCACCTGGCCTTGCTGTCCATAGCTGTGTCCCAGCATGATCATGTACTTGCTCTGACTTTTGGGAACTTTCAGTTGACGACCACTTCTGCAAAGTCAAACTGTCCTTTCCTCAATATGAGCAAAGAGACATTACTTATTTAGAAATGTTTCCTTTAACTCCTTCAACCAGCCTCCTGTTCACAGCCTTTTAAGAGGAATTCCCTGCTAACATATGCTCAGTAAATTCCTCAGTATGTGGAACCATCTTGTTTGAGAAACTAAATTTTACCCTTTTCATAAAACAACCATTACATCTTTTTTTTTAACAGTAAATTCCTCCAGCCTGGAAAACTTGTAATTTTTTGTGTGGTTAGAAGTCTGGTATTTGTATCTTTGGAGAAATATTCCTTTGACACTGTTTACTTTAAAGCTATAATATGCAGCTAATCTACAACTATACAATATTTGCTATCTCCAGCTGCCACTCAAAAGGTTGTTATCTCTATGCCTTAGCATTCTTTTTTTTACCAAAACCAAGCTGTATCTTCTTGGTGTTCATCCCAGGGTTTGAGCTTCCCATATTAATGAATATTAGTGTAGCAGAGCTAGTATTCTGTGTATAATTTTCTTTCAGGAAAATGAAATTAAATAAATAATAAAATGTAGTAAGTTTATATATGGGAAACAAAAGCAGTCTTTTTCTCTTGAAAGACATGAAGAGCTGTGTCTATACAAACTTCCTTGCTTGCTGTGCAAAGGTGAGTAATCTGTCAGTATGTAGCCAAGAATCTGGGCTGAACCCATGATCTGACAAAATAATTTGTCACAGAAAAAGATTTTAGTCAAATCAGTGAGTATTTTTTTTTTCATTTTAAAAATCACTCATCAAAACCTTTTTCATGTGCCACTAAATCTTCATTACTTGAGATCATTGCCAGGTCTAAATTTCAGGGAATGTAGTAGGAAGAGAATTAGTTGACGAAAATCAAATACACTATTCTTAGGGCCTACTCTCTGAAGTAAGAAGTCATGAATTTTAGTTGCCCTTTTTTCCTTCCTTGTGTTCACATCTTTCAAAGCTGATTTAGGTTTGTGGGAATTGGATGAATAACTTCTAAGTGTCTCACTTCTCTGATGTCTAAAACCTTGATAATTCTTTGCTGCTGAGTAAGGTAAGAGGGGAGTACCTTACCTTTGATTGTTCTCTGCTGAAAAGTGGCAACTAGTACCAAAAATGAAGGAATCCTTCTCCAGAAGTCTCTATGATTCTGTGGTTTTTGACAAGGAAAATGTCCTTAATTTTCCACAAGCCACTAGATGGCAACTGCAGACAAGTCAAGATTTGCTAAAGAATGCATGAATACATCCATAGCAGGCTGGCATTGCTGTGGTGACCTTGTTAATTTTTTTTATTTTCTATGTTTATTGAGATGCATGCCATATTTTAAAAGTTAGATCTTCAGACTGTCTTGAAATTGTTTCATATAGTAGTCACAGAATATGGCTGTTTATTCCTTTAGAACTATAAATTAATGCTGGTGTAGACAGTAATTAAATGTGGCAATTTTCCAGAGTTTTTTTTTAAATTTTTTTTTGCTGTGTAATTTCTCATGAGTGAGTTGCCTCCAATTTTGGAATTGCCAGATAAATTGAGTGAGTTTGATGTTGTGAGTGCTCTCAGGACTCAATCTTTTCATTCTGCATTGCAAAGATGCTCTTCTGGGCAGAGTGCAGTTTTCCTTGCTAGTTCTCCAATAGTTTTGGCCCTTAACAATGGAGGAAGCAAAGTGTTGATGGTTAAGAAAGCAACTCACTGAACTTGCATTTCTTCTCAGACTAATTAAATGAGATGTGAATGCACAATTTACCGTTAGATGTGGTCCCATGTAGAGCAAGAAAAGACAACTAAAAAGAAGGGAAAAGAATGAGAAAATTTTGAAGAAGCAAGTGAACTGGAGGGAGCAGTAAAAAATAACAAGAATGAAAAAAATAGCAATTAGGAAAAAAAAAAGGCAATTAGAGATTTGGAATGTAAAGCTCAAAGGAGTTGTCATCCACCTATCTATTAGCATTGTAATGAAGTCTGGTCTTACAGACCAAAGTCTTACTTCTGCTTTAAAAGTATTACAATGCTAGTCATCAAACAGATGCTGTGGATTTAAAAGCTTACTTTGTATTTCTTTGTGTAGAGCTAAGTTCGTGTTCAAAGAGAATAGTTGTGGCCTAATTATTCTAATAAACTTTCTGTAGAAGTTGCTAAGAGAAACTGCAGAAACATTTGACTTCCACTGCTTCAGTTTGTGCTGTAGTGCTACATTTCACAAGAGAAACTAGAATTTTGCTGCTCTGAACTTTTCCCAAATGGAAAAGAAAATCTGTGTATTTCTCAAGTATGAGGAAATAATTGGTTTCCTGAAGCAACATCTATTAGAGCAATTAAATCTAACAAGATCACAGTCCCCATAGATTTTATTGCTTGCAAGAAATGCAACTAGCTTTTGCTATTTGTTGGTGCTGGTAGCCACTGTAAAACAATAATTAATTCCTTTTTTTTGCTCTGGTGTTTGGCACTGTGCCTCACTAACAGCTGCTGGATTGGTCACCATATCAAAGGATATGTACAGGATAACCTTACCAAAAATTATCTTTACCTAAAACTCCTTCCTTCTATCTGTTTGGTCTAATTCCTTGGCTATTTTCTAACTTCCCTCCTGACACATCCATCCTGTATGCATTTATGAATGGATACTCTTATCTTAGTAGTAAATTTTGTCTCTGTTCTTATTTTTAGGTAAGGTCTTAGAACAGTGGGGGAATTAGTCAGAATCAAATGCCCACAGAATAGTCAGCAGCCACCTCTGTGCATTCCCATTTATTTCAGTAACTATCTGTTACATTGCTTTGTTCTCTTCCCTGCAGTTTGTAGGTCTTCAGAACGAGGTATTCCATAGAGGTTTAGAAATGCAGATCTGGGTAGCTGTAGATGAACGAGCCATTTTCTTGTAAAGAAAAATGCTTATAACCAATGATGCCTTTGTATACAGACATGGATATCTATTCTGAGAGTCACTGGGATTAACTGAGTTTACTTGTTCAAAATAACAATTTATGCTACTGAAAATGTAAGTGGGGAGGAGGAGAGATGTAGGTGTTAGCAGACTTCATATGAAAACCGAAAGGGGAATCAGAATATAGGAAATATGACCAACAACCCTACTTGATATAGAGTAAGAAATAAATAAAATGCACCACCAGCCTCTGTGATTAGGTGAAATCTAACTGCACTGACTTCAAAGGTATAGTATCCAAAATATATCTGTACATTGTAGCCCTTGGAAAGAACTGAAATAACATACTGGTTTTAATCTAGGAAGGAATAAAAAAATCAGTGGCAAATGACGATGTAGAATTTTGGATGCCAAAAATAGAAAGCTCAACAGAGTTTAACTGACTGAGAAAAAACTCATAAAACTGAGAAACTGTCTATTTCTTTGATTTGTTTCATTGATAGAATTATTAATTACTCTCCTTGCATATAGTGACTTTCCTTATGGATTAGAGCATTGTTTTTTCAAGGCTTGAAGCTGTGTTTGTGTGGGTTTAAGACAGACATCCAGAGTCCATCAGTTCTGAGGAGTCTTGCCAAGACTGCTGGAAATTGTCTGCTGAGGTTTTGAATATTTCCAAGGGTAGAGGTTTTGGAACTTCTCTGGGCAGCCTGTTCCAGTGTTTGACCACTGTCACAGCAGAAAAATTTTTCTTACATTCAAGTGGAATTTCTTATGGTTTCTGATTGTCAGCTCTTGTCCTGTTGTTGGGCATCAGTGGGAAGAACCTGGCTCCATCTTCTGTATGTGCTCCAATCAGGCATCCTGAGTGGAGGACAAGGATCAGTCTCTTGGCATGCTGGTGATGCTCTTCCTGATGCAGCCCAGGATGCTGTTGGCCTTCCTGAGTGCAAAGGCTCATTGCTGGCTTGTGTTCTTCTTCTTCACCATAATCCACACATCGTTTTCTGCAGAGCTGCTTTCCAAACTGTGAACTCTGTGGGACTCTGTCAGGCACTCCTCAGGGTTTTGGTTTGCCTGCCATCTTGCTGAGGTTGCCTCAGTCCTGTTATCCAGGTCATAGATGGAGCTGTTGGGCCTTATTTGCCCCTGGGCTGCTCCAGCAGTGTCTGACCTCCAGCTGTCACTGACCTCCTTTGTCCTACTCACCAAAGCCATTTGGACCTGCAGTTTAGCTGGGTTTCAGTCCACCTCACTGTCCACTTATCTAACTTGTATTTCATCAGCTTCTCTGAGGCTTTTATGAGTGAGTGTTTTGAAAGCCTTGCTGGAGTCAAGGTAAACAACATCTGCTGCTCTCCCTGCATGCACAGAGCTGGTTACTGCATTGCACAAGGCTGTCATTGGTTAAACATGATTTCCCCATTCTAAATCCATGGTGACTACCCCAGATCATCTACTTGACTTTAATATGTTTGGAGGTGTTTTCTAGGATTATTTGTGCCATCATCTTCCTGGGAACTGAGGAGAAGCTCATTGGCCTGTAATTTTCTGCATCTTCCTTTCTTGTCCTTGTGGAAGATAGGAGTGACAGTTGCTTTCTTCAGAAATCTCCCCTGATCATCACAACCTTTCAGACATATTGAAACTGGGATTTTGGCTTCATCTATCCTATCAGTTGGAACCTCTGGAAGTTAATTTTGGATTACAGTGTTGTTTTATATATTTTTAATTTTTTTAAAATAATGATAGGATTTTCTTGTTAATCATCTCCTGGAATAGTTTAACCTTTTTTTTACCCTCACTCAGAAACAATGTAGGGAAGTATTATAATAGTAACTTCTACAACCAGCTTTTCCACCACAATGTTTCAAGCATTCCTTCTTGTCTGTTGGAACATGATTTTTCAAAGAGGGCAATTATGTTTCTCTGTAACTTCTAACAAGATGTGGATACCCTTTTCTAACAATAAGGGATAACATTCACGTCTCAGATTGGACCTGTGAAAGTTTTGCAGAAATACTTGAAATGCGTACATAAAAGCAAAAATACAAAGTGTGTTATGTAGCCCAAAGTGGTGATAATCATGTGCCCAAGCCACATTAATTTTCCACTACTGATGCAATAAAACAGTCACCTGACTCAAGCAGAATAAACCTTGATATTTGGAAGACTCTTGTGAGATTGTTTCCTTATTTCTCTATTCCTTTAAATATCTGGAGTAAATGTATCTCATCAAATTTGATGATCTAAATCTTAGAGAACATCACCTCCAGGGGTACCTTAGGACAACTTGTCAGTATGTGTCTTATAGAAATAGGTTGAACTATCCACTGGAGATTCCTGTCCTTGCTGGCTGTAGAGGGATTCTACACATCTTGTTTAAACCAACAGCTTGCCTAAAATTAATTAATCTAAAATTACATGAGAGGGATGTGCTAAACTATTCCAATAGCTTAAATATGAGCATGACAACTCTCATGTTTCTTGAGTTACCTCTTTTCTGAAGATCTAGTCAAATTATGAGTTAACTAATTTACATGTGAAAAGACATTTTGCACTTTTAATTACTTACTAGTGTTTTCCAGAATTATTAATAGCGCTTTTAAAATTGCATTGAAAGTAGACTTTCTACATATGCTCTCAGTGAAAACAAAGTAGCAATGTAGTGATTGATTTTTATGTTGTTGATAGATTCTGAAATACTTTTTTTTCCCATTCATTTTGTTCAGGATTTTGAAGCTAATGAGACAAGGAAAAATATTAGTGAGAGTAACTATAAACAATTTTAATCTGTGCTGGAAATTACTTAAGTATATGTCACAATACCTGTGCAGAGCTGAATGAAAAGCCACTCGCACCACCACATATATCCTCTGTTAAAATGGTTCCATAAGTCAGGATTATTTTTTTTGAAATGTGTGTAGAATTAGGCTCCCACATTCATTCATGTCCAGGTGCATAATAAAGAACTAAATTTTCTGTATTTCTGAGGATCTACTAGATTCCATGGCCACTTAGACTGCATATTATTCATACAAATGAGCACTGGTTTTGACCAGCTTTTTATGGGTGGAAATCAATAGTTGCTAATAGGAGTGTTATTTTTGTGTACAGATTAAATAGCCACTTGCTTAAAAAAGTGATTTTAGAATAGGCACTACGATAAACATTGCCACAACTGTGTTTTTAAATTTTTCTAGAACCTAAAGAATAAAATATTCCAGTTGGCAAGTGTTTCTTCTGGGTATTGATGTACTGAGAGAGCGTTGCTAGTTTTTACCCATGCTGTGAAAATATTCTGTATGTTATGTGATAGCTTCCTATATCTCTCTGTAGGGTGGGTGATGTGGCAGGTGTTCAACTTTAATACATTTAATTGTACATCTTTAAGGGTGGTACTAAGACTAGGAATGGTACTGTTGTGGTTTGGGGGTTTTGTTCTTTTGCTTCTGCTTTAAATTTCAATGGCTTTTGCTGTCTGATTACATTCCTCCCTCTTAAGTTTAAAATAACAATTTTTGAGTTGAAAATTGCATAGAAAAGGATCATTCTGATTTGGAAATTATATAGCACTATTCCCACTCTCTGAACTTCCAGTATTACATAATGTTACTATGTTCATCTAATTCCTGAACCACTTGCAAATTAATTACATGGAAGGACAAAATCAGAGCTTGATACACATTCTCTTGTCATATGTTGCTTTTCTCGATGAAGAGGCATAATGACACAAAATAACAGAAAGGAGTTGTCGTGTGCATCTTTGGTGCTTTACTGGAGGTGTATGAACCCAGATCTTGAAAAAAAAAAATCTGCTGCTGATCCTAGTCCTGCGTGTGGTTGATAAAATTAACTCTAGTTTTTAACCTGGACTGATGTGCTGTAGACAAGAGAGCGTTCCTTATTTATCATACATTTCAAAAAAGTAGGAATATATACTAGAAAAAATCCAAAAGGCTGAAGAATATTCAGTTCCTTTAGCCTGCAGGCAAGATTCACATGTATTGTTTTCTCAGAAGTAATATACTATATCTAAAAGACACAGATTAAAAATAAGAAGAAAGTTATTTTTATTGGATTACTAGGGTAATTACTTCTGTGGTGCATCCAGAGATTATGGCTTGGAAAGGCTGCAAGAGAGTAATTGTTCTTAGAATCTTCCAATTTTTGTGGAAGAGCAAATATTCAAAAGTGTCTGCAGATGCAGAGTGTGAAGATTCCTTTGGAAGGCAAAGTGGTTAATCTTTCTGATTATGTGGGAGAAAGTTGTCAGCACCAGTATCACTAATGCTGGTAATAAACTGCTCCTAAACATATTTTCATAAACTTGCACTTACTAAGTGTTTTCATTCTTGTTTGTAGAACATTCAAGGTATCTCTAAACATCCAGTTACAATTACAAAGAAGCAGTACATAAAAGGTAAAGTGTGTTGTTATTAAAATGAAAAGGCAGATTTATCTAATTATTTTCCTGAGTGGTATTATATTTTGAAGCAAACTGATAGGTCCAGCATTAAATATCAGATGATCGATGTTTTGTTATACATTAGCGTTTAAACCAATTACTTTTTCCGGTTGTTCCTGTAGAAATACTTGGTGTTTCTGCACTGATTAAAATAGGAGCAAACTTTTAGGGTTTTTTTTGTATCCCTCACTTTTTCCAAATGAAATTATCCATGTTAAATACCTGAAATATCCTGGAGGATTTTGTGTGCATTTAGCTCATAAGGCTCTGGCTGAGTCAGTGTTTAAGCGGGATCATTTTAATCATACTCACACCTTAACACCAGTAGTTAGATGTGTTCTTTTTGATTACAGAAGTGGATTTAATTGGTTCAGAAGAATTAAAATGAAGTCTAGAAAAGCATGAGCCAAATGATGAGAGAAACCCACAGTAGCAGACTCAAATATGAGAAAGATTTTAGAACACACATTCTCCTCCTGGAATGCCTGCAGCCACAGCTGGGCAGTACTGCTCAATGTGGTTCTTGGTTCTTTGCTAAGGGCAAGCTTTGCTTTTTCACAGCTATTCACTCCCTGTGTTGGAAATAATACAGGTCAATAAACAGGAGGCCATGGAAGATAATGTAAAATGTTGACAGCAGTTTTATTTTATCTACATGAGTCATTTTTATAAGTACTTTTTAAAAGTTGCTATAAAAAAAAACTGTGTCAGCAAGGGCAGCATAAACCTGAGTTGCTGGGCATATCTGTAGCACATGAAACTTTCTGGAGATTTTGCTGATGATCTTATGTGCTTCTCAAAAAATGTATTTCTGAGTTTTTCCTGTATCAAGATACATTTCTTTTCTATTTTCTTCACTTTTATGCTGACCAGATTCTGTTGCATTTCAAACCACCACCCTTCCCTACAGTATGTCAAGTGATAGTCCCTGCATGCATTCAGTTTCTAGTACCTTGGGTTAGTGTTTCATGATATTATTGGGGATTTCTGTCATTACAATTTGGATGCTCTGACAGCTATATGTTCTCAATATTATATTCCCTTACCATCTGTAACTCAGAGTTTGGTTATTTATACATTGCTGCAACATGTTCAAAGGTACAAAAATACATATTTTTACTTATTTTTATAGACCCTTCTTTATGAATGTATCCTTTATTAAGTCATCTGTTAATAATGTTAGTTATTGTATATATTTGATAGCTTATGGATTTGGATTTAAGAAAAGAAGTAAGCAGTACTGCAAGGATGGTGGAGGTTAAGTTGTACATGATAGATATAGTGAAATAATTATGATGCTGGCAGTTGGTGCTCTGCTAGCTTGCTTACATTGCCATTTCTGTGGTGTTAGCTCTGTATTTGGTATAAAACCTGTGGTTTGCAGCACAGTATTTTTGAACTGATGTTTTGGATTTAGATGTGTATCTTCTCTCTAGGAAAAGAAGAGGACATAATAACTATTTCCCCAAGAACATTGTTTGTTTCAAAAAAAGGATGTACATTTTTAGCAGCAGGTAAAAGAGAGAGTGAATTATTGTTCTCATACATATTAATATTCACAGTTCTGTCATGTCTTTTCCTCCCTCTCCTTTGGATGACATATTTTACAAGGCTGTCAAATCTCTTAGTAACAATTAATGTTGTAATATGATGTGTATCCCTTATTATGCTTTGGAAGTGGATGATGTTTAAGCCTTGTGAGTAGAAACAGAGTTAATAAGATTAATTGACACGTGAAGGTAATGAAGGATTGAGACACTTTGTGATCATAGCTGGAATATAACATCTTCAGGATGAGCTTCTTATAGGCATCTGTCTTTTTTGAGCATGAAGAAGTGATTGAATACTCCAGGCTTATATTTTAATTTGTGATAGTCTGGCTAAAATGCAGGTATGTTTTTATTTTACAGCAATAGATGCATTTTAACATTGTTTTGTAGACTTTTCCCATATCGAGTTAAGAATCCTTGCTGACTTATCATCTGAACCAGAACTTCTGAAACTGTTCCAAGAACCTGAAATCACTGATATCTTCACTACACTGGCTTCTCAGTGGTAAGATTAAATGTTTCATATTTTAATAATAATTAGACAAAATAGTAAGAATAACCTAAGCTATTGTATTACTGCATAATGATAACAAAACACAGTATTTTGTTACAATATCTATTGTTTGTACTATTTTTGCACTGTGAATTCCCTTCTGTCTTTCTGAGCCTTTTCTTCTCCAGTGTGGTTAATTACCACATATCAAAATGCTGCAATCCAACTGATCAGAATCAGCCTTGTGGCTAAAGCTGATGCATTAATATATTGGGAACAATGGTTGTTGATAACTTTCTCCTGTATTTTTTTTAACCAATTCTTTTTAAAAATCCAGAGCAGCAGTTAGAGAGGTTATCCATTTGAAAAAAGGCAGAACAGCTTTTCTCAGTAAAAGTACAAGAATTTTTGAAATTTACTAAGATATCCAATAGAAGTATTGGAATCAAATTATATCTGTGTAAGAAACAGTGACTAGAGCTTATGAGATTTCTTTTGAATTAATAAAGTTTAGTGCTTCCATATTCTGGAATGACTTGGAAAAAGTGCTACCCCAATAGCTTTAAAAAAAGGTAGACTTTTTAATCTCCTTAGTATAATTTTTTACTGATCTCTTCAATATGCCGATTAAAAGATTAACTATCAAAAAAAAATGGAATATTAGTCACTTACCTGTTGGAGGTATTTTATATTGTTGTTTGTATCGTGGTGATGCCTAAAAATCTCACTTGAGACTGAGACTCCCTTGTGCTCAAAAGTGCATGAGCATTCACTAAGTGACAGGATAGATGTCAAGAAACTTGCAGTTTCAACAGATAGGTCAGAAAAAGATTGAATAAAATGCTGTAGCAAAAAGCTGTTTGAACAGACTGAAGTTCATGTAAATATTATGCAATTTGCTTATTTTCTTTGTCTTCCCCTCTCTTTTATCTTTTTATCTCCATTTTAATTGGAAGATTGTTAGCTGAAAATGAAAACAAAAATACCTATGATTGATTGAGCTCAGTTCTCATCCTACAGTTTCTAAATTTTTGCAGGCATAATCTTCCCAAACATGGTATTTCCTACACACTTCCATAGTTCACAGAATCTTAGAATCCTAGAATTTTTTTATATGCTCTGAAGTTGTATGAAGAAACAAAATGGAGCTCACATTGTAATTATCCTGCTACCAAAAACTGAATCAGTGCTCAAGGCATGTGCATGGTGGGAGAACAAAACTCAAGACCATAAACATTCTATCAAATATATCTATGGAAAGATCACCTTTGTTTGAGAGTTTCTTGGGAGCTTCTCTTTGTATTGTAATAAATTCTTAGCTCTAACATGATATTGCTAGAACCTCATGATGGAGTTAAATCCTTATTTTAGTTTGATGGTTTATTGGAAATATATGCATGAGGATGAGTCAAATTTTGTCTCAGCTCTGGGCAGGGCTCCAGAAATACCATTCTATTCAGCAATCTCACGGCTCTTGGCAGCCATCAACCTCTTGCAGTTGCTACACAGTAACTTTAAATTTAATGGAATATTACAGGCAAATATTTTTATCAGACAGAATTGTCATGGTGTGTCTACAAAATCATTACATAATGATTCTGCTGACTCTTCTCTTAAGCTTCAGTAAAGCTAATGCTTGGAAGAAACTTTCTATTGAATCTATTAGATGACTTATGAATCACAGAAACATGAAGGGCATGTTTAATCTCATCTAACTTTGGACATCTGTCACATACTTGGAGATTCATTTGGCCAACTGCAGATATGCCCTGTGTAATAAGATCAATTGCACAATAAAAGTGTTGACTTCTCACTTTTGAGAACAAAATAGGTCTGGGGTACCCAGCTTAAATGTAGACATCCATATTTGTTCTGATAAATTAAATTCCTCCTGTTGGGTCAGTTCCTGCTGAACTCATCTTGGATTTTTGAATGTTGTCCTTAATTTCTTTGGCACCAAAGAGAAGATATAAAATTACAGGCTTCACAAATGCTTTCTCATTACGGATATTTATTCCTTTCTCATGGTCTGCTATTGATAAATAAAATCTTTAGGGCCAAAAATTAGTCAGTTGACTTCATTGTAGTTGATTCTACTCACCAGTAATAGAATGAGTTATGAGAAGAACAAAATAAACAACAAACCTTTTATCTTTTCTTGATCAGCTGGTTTTCTCTGGGTCTTAATCCTTTAAAATCTGTTCAACTGATACACCAATGGCCATAGCAAATGTTTTGTTCTCTTTGAAGGAATAACATGTTGTTACTTTTCGTAAATATTTCCTGATATACTTTGTACAATTGGAAAAACCTTTACAAAAAAGTTTTTTTCTCTAAGAGATCTATAAAGAATGGATTTGTTCCTGAAGCTCCCTCTCCAAAGACAAAAAATTAAGTTAGTGTTAGTATCTAGTAGCATATCAGCTTCTGAATACATGTCAGGTGGTATCTTTTAGCAGGTTTTCTGTATCTAAAAATCCTTAGACTTATGAATATTAAATCATACATAGAAAATAATACATTATTGGATAGAAATCTGAGCCACACTCCAGAGTCTAGCCAAGTTTTATATCAGTTTAGTCACTTATTTTTTCTAAACTTCATGGCTTCTTCACTGAAACATAACTCCATTCCTTAGCTGCCCTTCAGACTAAAGTCTTCTATCTGAAATCCAACCTTTTTAAAAACGTTCACAGGCTTTTTATAGCATTTGGCAGGAAATAGACATGGGTGGACAGTTTCTGCAAAGATGTGAACTCTATGAGTTTCTGATTAAATTAAGATCTCTTATGTATAAAACCTTTCCTTCCATAATTTGGTTAGGTATTCTGTGCTGTGACTCAGCCTATCTCTGGTGCCTTAGAGATGTGTCTCTCTTGGAATCCTGTTGGATCCATGTTTCTGCTAAACATCGTTTGTACAGAATCTTTACCCTGGTCAGCAGGGCAGGTAGAGATGCTGTAAGTGTGTGTCAGCCCAAACTGTCTGTACATGGTATAAAGGGCTGAGTGCAGGTATCAACTTTCACGCTAAAATTCAGTCATGTGCAACACACTATCCAAACCACCAACCCCCGTGAGAGGCAATGCTGTCAGCCAGGGTTGGGATCTTGTGCTGCTCTGGTGAGCTTGCAGAGACAGCTCATTTCAGGAGTAACTCAGCTCCACCACTCTGTGCTTCCCTGCACTGTGCTCAGATGTGTGCTGCAGACTCTGCTTGCTGTAGAGAGTTTTTGAAGTATTGTGTGTTCTCTTTGGCAGAACTGTCTTGAAGTGGCTATTCAGCTAAACTATCACAAGGTGCAGTTAACTACAGAAACACACAATGGTTTGTGTTGGATTGGGCCTTTAAAGATCATCTAGTCCATTCCCTTGCTATGGGCAGGGAGATCTTCCACTAGACCAGCTTGTTCATCTCTGCCGTGGACAGCCAATGTATTTGCTGCTCATCTAACCTAGTTAGCCCAGCTAAAACTAAGATGATAGAGATTTTGGTGTTCACTTATATATGCTTAGTGCTCTTCCTTCAGTTCTCCTGTGATGATGATCATACGGTATTACTAAAATTATCTTACAGTGAGTCTTCTGTTATGTCCTACAAGGAAAAAGCCTGCTGACAAGTCAGCACCTGCTGTTACAACAACACCAAGAGTGCATTACATTAATGACACACTGAAGTCATAGTTCAGTTTAGGCTTGCCTAAACTTTTAAAAATTCATGGTATAATGGATTCTAGCTACCTGCAAGTTCACCTTGTGTTATGTTGCCTTGATGCCCCATGACAGTCATAATCCTTTTTAATCCAAATCATCATCCCAGTGCTGAAGGTGATGAGAGCTATCCTGGCAGCTGTCTGACCAGCCAAGAGACCTAACTGCCTTTAGACATCCAAATGACAACAAACCTCAGTGTGAACTTTCTTTCACTTCTTCAACTTTTACAAAATAAATGAAAAATAAGTAATTGTATTTAAAATGCTGTTGATGTGCATATCTTAAACTCACTTTCAAAAATAGATGCTAAAAAACAACTTTAGACTTTTAGGTAAGAATTTCTTTGCAGATTTTCTTAATTTGAGGTGTAATGATTATCAATCTCTTTCAAACAGTTATTTTGTCACCCTTCTCAGTAGGTTGTTGTTCCTCCATCACAGTATATACTCATATTGACCACATGGAGTCAAAAACCAGATAAAGTGTCTTGGTTTAGCTATGCACTTGAACACACCAAAGTACAGGGTTTCATCCTATCTGACTTCTGGCTACTTTGCTGCCTGAGTGCTTTTTTGAATTGGGATAGTACTGCTTCATAGTTCCTATGATTGGAGCATTAGTCCATACTTAAAATATTTGGGTAAGCCCTTTCCTTTGTTTCTCTAGAATCTGTCTCAGACAACTGGAGATCCCCAGCAGTGATGAGTTCAGCTGTATCCAGCAGAGCACAGTGGGGCTGTCCATCAAGGGTCCTGAGGGCAGCCTGGCCATACAAATGCAACTCTGTTATTTATTACTCTGAACAAGCTTAGTCAATTTAAGCTTGAAGATGTTGTCACTGTGATCCAGCATTTGCTACAGATATTCCTAATATCTGCAAATTATATTTATGTTTTATGTTCTCAGGCCTGAAATAGAACACTGATGTGTCTGTCATAAATGGCCTAGCAGATTTATGAGACTATTTTGCCCTTTCCAAATTATAACTATGAACTAAGATGGTAAAACATATCCTCATAAACCAAGAGGTTCAGAGGAAAGGACCCTGTAAGTAGATGTGTTATAAATGGATTGAAGTGAAAGTCCAATACTCCTATATCCAGAAATTTAGGAAAAGGACTACTCAGATGATTTATAATCTCTAGGGATAATACCAGCATATGAAACAAAGAACATTCTCTTGGCCTCATTACTTTTCTGAGATTTAATGATATTTCTAGATTGTTTGTATTGATTTACTGTTACATTCTCATGGTAAATATACCTTTTCTTTAGAAGATATTTGTTATTTGAGAAGGGGTGGAATTAAGAAAGATATTTAGTAAATTGCTTACAGTATGATCTACTTGCAAGCATGAATTTATTACTGTTATAAACTGTGTATTTTCAATTGTGTGAGAGCAGAAAGATAATTGGCCCTGTGCACAAACTTTTCCATGCAGTGGTAAATTACCTGAGTATTATCTGTCATATATTCTGTGTTACAGATTATCTGTAGATCCAGTGTAATGATACCCAAGTTGGTCTACACCTCAGAAAAATGCATTTAGTAGATAGCATTGTTTGGCTGTTGTACTCTAATTCATTTTCAGTATGGAAATCAAAGAGTATGAATCGGGGAACACACAAAAAGTTTGCCTGCAATGAGTTTTCTTTAAATTCTAAAAGCTAAAAGAATAGGAGAGTAGAGAAATTTAAATAATCTCTATTAAAAATACTTACTTATCACTATGTAGTAGAGGAATAGCTCTAACACTGTTCAGTATACAGATAGGTTGTATATTAAAAGGTATAATAATTGGAATAATCTGGTAACTGCTGCCATTCCAGTATGAAAATAGGCATTCTCTTTTAAGTATCAATTTCTAGCTCTGAACTGTAATTTAACCTGTACACATTAACTACTGATGGTGAATTAAAGTAACAAGGTAATTAGCGGATACTCTTTAAGGGTGATATTTATTCTGATTATACCAATGAAAGGATGATTTGTGTCAGTTGTGTGCAATGCTTACACTCCTGTCCATGTTTGAAAGAAGGCTGGAGAATTTGATAGTGGTCTAGTTGCTCCTGTTTCACATTGAGATCTGAGTTTTGTAAAATCCAAACCACAAAATACTACCTTCTCTCTCATCTGTCATCTATATCCTCATATTCATGCCATTAGTGCTTTCTTTTATGTGGTGATGAAGAACAGCATGAATACCTGTGCTTCTTCCAGGTATTACATTTACCTTCTAGTAAGTACTGGACATAGTAATTGTTCACCTGTGCAGCTTTTGGAGAGTTAAAAAAAATGGCTGCAAATAAGAGGTCATATCTCTTTATGTCTTTGTAGCCATGGCAGTTTATATCTAAAATAAAGAAGTGTGTAATTATCCTGGAATTCCAAGGAATTTATAAATTCTTTACTACCAATCATTTTGAAAAACATTTCTTTCCATTTTTATAGTGTAGGCTTGGTTGGCTGATGCTTTTAAGACATGGAAGCGTCTTTAGCTGATACTATCCTTGCTACAATCAAAGGAAGTTGAACACTTTATTTCCAATAACCTTGGAAACTACAGACTGTGTATAAAATGTTCTGAACACGAAAGTCCATCTTGCTGGTGTTTCTGTGGGATCATGGTAATATCTGTTCTGAACTGTTTTGTTAGAGACTGACATGCTAATTTTGGAAATTACTTGTGAAAAAGCCTAGAGAGAAGCAAAGCACAGAACTACTTGGAATTAGCATGTTGAAAGGAGAAAAGGCTTTTTGTTAGGTTTTTATTACGTTTTTGTCTTTCTTTAAAAAATAAGTTCAACCATCCTTGAATAAAAAGATGACAGTGCAGAAAGATTTGGTTTGTTCTTTGCAGAATGTCTTCCTGCAGGAAGTGTGGAATTTTATTTCTTTACCACCTGCCAAGCAGGGGACTCACAGAGCTGATTATATCCAGTGATGGCCAGGTGAGCCAAGCTATTGCATACTGGCAGTCGGTCTGGTAGGAACCATGTCAAAATAGGGACTCTTGTTTTTCCAGCCTCTTGGCAATTCAGGATTCTTCCTGACAATAGCTCTGTCTGCTGATACCCTGCCGGGTTCTGAAGAACACAGGAAATAAGCAGAGGTATTTTGGATATTCCCAAAATTAATCAAAATAAATCCTCATGGACTGAATTGTACAAAAAGATAACTGGGTCTGTTTGAGAAAGATAAGGTCAAGTATGCACAAATGCTTGGTGTAGGCTGACTAAATATGTACACACCTGCCCATATCCTTTTAATACAACTTTGTTTCAAATACATTCTTTGTATTAAATAGATTAAAGATTAATCCTCCACAAAATAGTATTTTTTCAGGTTAATTCATATAACTGTATGGTATAGCAGATATGGAATTCAGTTTAGGCTGCCTACTCAAATAACAAGAGCAAAAGCCAAGTAATCAGGGATAAGTTAAATAGATTTCTGGGAAGTGAACGCCACATCTATAGCTGAATGGTTTTTTAAACAGATATGAATATTTGTCCTTCTATATTAATGTTATGAAAATATTATCAATAGTCTTGAACAGTCATTATTAATCAAGAGCTGTCACCTGTGTGTTTGTTAGGTGATTAAGGAATAATTAAATAATCATGCTTATCCAGGTGGGTTTTTACTAGGGAAACAGGGAGGGAGCTAAAGCTCTCCTCCCATCCCCATTAGCAGACATACAGTTACAAGATGCCCCACAGAGTTACACAGCTCCCTCTCCCCAGGCAGAGCTCTCTTAGTTTTATTCTTTGTCTAAATAATGAGCTATACTGATCTAGGGTTCTTGGATGCCCCATATTTGTCTAAAGATTTTTTAGATAATCCAGGCTATTTCATACACTTCTAAGCTTCTAGGACATTTTTTCTTGGGTTCATTCATTTCTCCACCTTTTATGAACTTAGTGTCAAATCTGACATGAATTTAAGTTAATTCATTTCACTTCATCCATTGCAAAATGGCAAAATCTTTGTTTTTGGAGTTGCAATGAAGAAGAGACATTCCATGCCACTGAACACATATAAAATGGTGAAACTTTTGCACTATTAAGATAAGTTAAAATCATATCTGCTCTTCACTGGGGAATATTCACGGTTACTTCTAGAATCCTTTGAAGAGAGTGGAGAAAAGTTTTCCTGTGTGTTACATAGCAGCCCTCTTAAGTAAGGGTCACTGAGCATCTCTGCTGAAGTCTCTGTTTAGAAGTGTGTGACTGTGTTGTGATCCTTCAGCTCTGAAGTTTGCTTCTGTAACTCAGCCTGTATTGATTCCTGACGTAAATCAGGAGATCCTAAGCTCAGTGCTGCCTGCTAGGACACTCACTAAGGGTTAATACAACTTTTCTTTCATTATCATTTACTTGACTGGTTTTATAATCCTGTTAAAATTTTTAGTTAATTTCAAGGCTTCTACTTACTTTCCTTTGGTGAAATAGATTCTGAAGACACATTTTTTGCAGTAGAGATATAATTTCTATTCTGATCAATACCTAAAATATCTCTTATCTTGCACCTTTATTTAAAGTGATACTGATGAAAATTGTGGAATCAGTAACTTGTTTCTTATATGCAATTAAGAGAGACACAATTTCAGTTTGAATTCAGGGATCTGATTTTTGAAATCATATTCAGTTTGAATTCAGGGAGGGTGTGCTCTTTCAAATCAAGTCAAATATTCAGGGACAGGTACTATGTACAGGTACTACTCATTATGAATCTGGTATTTAATAACTTGTTTGGTAAAAAGTTGTGAGTGAGGCTGTGCCACTTGCAGCTCCTCTAGCTGCTGTACGTAGTTCAGTTTGCCATCTCAGACTCAGAGTTTTAAAACCTTTTAAGCTCCAAGTTCAGCACTTCATGGGTGTTTGTGTGGAATATTTTAACAGTGTTACCTTTGCAGCAAAGAGATTTCTACATGTTTTGAAAGCTCATTTACAATAGTTGATATTAATGAAATTTAACACTTGTCTTACTTTGCACTCTGACAGTCTATATGGCAACTGTGAAAATTGCACCTTATAGTTTACACTGCCTTGTAGAAGTGCAGCTGTGGCTTTAGTTTAGGCTGGCAGATAAAGCACAGGGAATAGTCTTCAGGAAGCATAATGGCTTTTGTTTTTAAAAGCTTTAAATAAACCAGGCAGTCAACTAGAAGTTTAAGCAGACAGCTTAATTTTATGTCACATTGGAAGCTTATTATTACCACACATTAAATGCTTTTTTAGCCTTCTAGAGTAAATGAATAATAAAGGTTTCCACCACCACAACTAACACAGAAACTAGAGAGAAAGAAAGCTCTGAGGAGGCTGGATAGTCCTCAGTTGTTTTGTGGTGTCTGAAAACTTTTGGCTTTGCTAATTTCATAGAAAGGTTTTGTTGTGTATGGAACTCTTATCTCCAAACAGTCATGTCCTTCTAGAGTGACCTTGATAAAATGCTGTTTTGTGAGCACACTCCAGAGCTCAATAAAATATTTCCATTTATTTCATTTAACTCAGCTTCAACTCCAGTGTCAAGCTAAATTTTGATGAAATCAAGAATGTCATGGCAATTAATTCTTCGCTTTTACTTTTAGTTCAGTGTTGATCCAATGCATAGTAGAAATTTAAGCTGAGAGAGGTATTTATAGAGAAGATCAAAAAAGATGGGAAAGGAAGTTTCTTATCCCTTCCTGCAGAATTTGTTCAAGACCCTTGTATAGAGCATGACTGATTTCTTCCTTTTTTTGATTGCCTGTCCAAGATATTTCAGAGTCTGTCTCTTACTTTTTTCTGTATCGTGTGGATGCAGTTTGATGTAGTGTGACAACTCTTCCCCTGCCCGTTTCTCATGAGCAGACTTATACATTGTTGTAACAATATGATAGCTCCATGTTTTGTTCTGGGTAATATCTGAGATGGCATTACATCGTCTTTTGATTGTATGTTAAGAACTCTGTTCTTTCTGTTTCACTTTTCTGGTATTTATCTAAAAGCTGCTCTGAAGGTCTCTCTATTTGTTTGAGACTTTT
Organism: Pycnonotus jocosus; assembly: GCA_013400435.1. Lineage (NCBI taxonomy): Eukaryota > Metazoa > Chordata > Aves > Passeriformes > Pycnonotidae > Pycnonotus > Pycnonotus jocosus. The sequence goes on along the minus strand of VWYP01034190.1, from coordinate 421,096 downwards.
GACAGGTCCAAGATGTGTAATTATTTGATGCTCTGCTGCAGCTGTGTCATCTCCCAAAATGGCTGCTGTTCTGTCTTAACTATTTGAAGTTGTTTTAAGAAAAGCTTGAAAAGTATTTGTGATAAGTAAAGAAAGAACTCCAAGGGCATTAATTTGCATTTGATCCCTGTTATTTTATACAAATGGCCTCTGAGAAATTTTATGCCATCCCAGTTTGCATAGACCCCTTAATCCATTTACATTTATTTGTTCTTTCAGTGATGGGCACTGTCTCTGTCAATGCTCACACCGGCACCTGATGTAGGGAGTTAGTTACCCTGACTTCCTTCTCTTCTCTACTCATAGACTCAGAGACCCTAAAATAAGACCACTTTAGAGACTCAAAAATGAATAAACACTGTGTATATGTGAGGCCAATGCCCTTTTTTTTCTTTTCTATAGCAGTGAAGGAGAGGCAAGGTGAAGGTTGCAGGGTAAGGAGTGCTCTTTCAAGAACCTATGTCAATGTCAGGGACTTTCTGTTCCAACTGACATACGTCCAGAATTGTGGATTTTTACAGAAAAATCTTCTAAGTGGCCTTTTTCTAATGAAGAACACTGAAAATAAGTGCCATCTAATTAATCTCTTCAGTATCTAATACCTGAAACAGCAACATGCCTGTAAATATCTTAATAAAGATAATGGATCGCTTCAGTCCCAAATTAATCTGTCAGCAAATTGTTACTGATGACAGCTATAATTTATGACATAACCTTGTTGCAATTGCTTTATCAGGTTCCCTGCCACTTTAAAATGTAACAATAGAAAACTTTTGACCCTCATAGCAAACTGCAAAGACATGTCTTTACCTTCTTTAAAATACATGGAAGTTAGACACCATGATTAAAAGGAGGTTGATGACTAATGTAATAAATCTTTATGCAGTGGATCACAGAGGCTACTCAGGCAAAATAAATTATTTTATGATTAACTACTGGAAGAAGTTTTAAAATACTAAAGTGCTTCTGGATTCTTTCAAAAGTGTTTTATAGGGGTTATAAAGATTTTCCTGGTGCTAAATAGATATAAAATAAATCAAACCACAATGTGGTAGGGTGGCATACCCAAAGGGAAAAGAGACAATGACAAAAATGTTTTAGGGTTGACTGTAGTCTGGGAAGGATGACATCAAGCTGACAGCTGTACTCTTTCATTCAAAGAAGTTGAACACAAATAAAAACGTTTTAAAAAACCATCTTAACTAAATGGAACATGATGTTAAACTCTTGAATGGTGTTTTGTGACTCTCTCCCTTCTGTGTTTAAGTACATGACCCATATATTTACATGGGAGATCCACACCAGAGATCCTCTAGCATATGCAGTGGCTACTGGAAGACAACTCTGCCTCTCCTGATGCCAAGGTGGGGATAAATATAGATGCATATATATGTAATACTATGTATTGCCCTTCAAGTTGGGAGGAAGAGATGTGAGTGATCCGGTGTCCTATGGTGTGAGGAGTTTTTGTGTTACTCTGTAACCTTTGATCTCACTTATGCAAACAGGTCATGATAAAATTGCAAATATGAGCATTTGACATAACCTCTGAATCAGACATGAGAAGTGTTTAGAAGTGACATAGATAAAAAAATACAGCAAAAAACTGATATATAGGTTACATCAGAAAGGTTTATCTTTTTGTTACTCTTGACCCGCTGTTTCCCTTCTGGCAAGATGTTAGTCTGCATTTTAGTCTTTGTAGAGGCTTTTTTTCATAGATTGCTAGAATCCTACAATGGTTTGTGTTGGGAGAGACTTTAAAGATTATATAGTTTCAAACTGCCACCATGAGCAGGAGATACCTGGATTAGGCCAGGTTACTCAGAGCCCATCCAGCCTGGCTGTGAACACCTGCAGGAATAGGGAGTCCACAGCTTCTCTGTGGAGAGGTTTCTTTCCTATTTTTAGAAAAGTATCTTGACTGTATTTCCACTCTTCTGAGCAGTCTAGAAAAATTTCATTTTTCATCCTGCTGTCTCCATGCTCTTATGTGAAAGATAATCTAATTACTTTTTGTTTTGAGCATAATTGTGTAAATGCTTCATAGTTATATAAAGCATAGAAACCATACATTTTACATTTCTGTATGAAAAAATATGTATGTATCTTATGTCTAGCTCTTGATTGATATAAGACAAAAGTAGTGATATATTTTGATATGACAGTGTCTTCAGGGAAACTGTTTCCCAACCTCTTCCTTTTCTGTATTTTGTAACAGAGATTAGCCAGGCAAAAGTAATTCCAAGTTTGCTTCTGCATATTACCTTACAAATATCTGAGACAAAGTATGCCTGAGCCTTGTCAGCATTTTCCATGGGTCATGGAATAGCAGCTTTCAAAAAAAATTGTTTATTCTTGCTCATTGCATTAGCAGTGAGTGAACTGGGTTATAGGTAGCCAGTTTTTTTCCATATGTCTTGGATACTCACATACATTGTTATAGATATTCTGCTTGCCTGAGATATAAGGTCTGCTAAACTGAAAAAGTGAACTTTCAGAATTCACCTTCTACATAACCGACTCAATAGTGATGCTGCTGTAAAACTGGGCTTTTCTAATTTTACTGATTACATAAATTGTCTGTACCTTTTTTATATCCCAACACAAAGTTCCAGGCACAAACTTACAGAATATAAAACCCTCATCTGCTATTAAACAGCAACAGGTGATTGAAAATGAGATTTATAGAGTTCACTGATGAAAATAATTTTAAAAAAGCTGTAAGAGCTGTCAGATGAACAAATGTGTATTCACTCATACATTCATTCATTTATTAGACAATTATGACTGCATATAAAATGAATTTAATGCCACTCCAGCTCATTTCCCACACCAACAATTCACAGCTTGGACTTGGATTAATTGGCAGATGCAAGAGAGCAGCCAAGAGTTTGTGGCTGTTATGACTGAGCTTAGCTTGGCTGGAGTGTAATGCAGATCAAGGCAATGCATTCCTGCCAGATATTGTGTGTGAGGAGTTTGTTCTGCCTTTTCCTGTGCATAAACAGTTGACTTCCGTCACCGCACAACATTTCCCAGAAATTCTGGAATGTCTTATCGCATTCTTTTAAGACTTATTTCCTCCCATTTCTACCTGTTCTCAAGGTTTTATTTTGCCATTGCTCATACATTATACCCTGTGGCCTCTTTAATCTTATTTTTTAATGTGTTTATGTTGTGTGAGCTCATTTCTGTATACTAAATTTCATGTTAGTTTTTTTTAGTATTCTGTACAGGTAAAAATTAATCCATTGAGATGTCTACTCTGTATTAAATGTGTTATTCCAGTTTACAGTTAAACTTTGTTGAAATTACAGATATGATTGCTGTATTTTTCTTGGGTGTAAAGAAACTTGGTGTTCATATGCATTAAAGACCTAAGACATAATTCAATAGAAACTCTTTGAGGTGTCTATTAGACCCCATTAATAAATGAAAATGTATAGTGAATTTTGGAGAAATTACAATAATATTCAAAGTATTTTCTCTGTAAAAGTAATAAATCATATATTACTCTTTTTGTTTCATATCTGCATTTTGTTTCTTAATCATAATTTCATGTTATCCTTCTTCACTGTTTGCTAGAAAAGTTTTTTGCCATGTTTTTTACTCTCAGAATTAGGCAGCTATTCCCTCCAGTTCTTGGTAGAGGCACCTTTTTTAAGACTTTGTCTATCTCTACTCTCACTGTGTTTGTTAGATACTCTACAATTTTTGGCTGCAAGTTGTTTGCTGCCCTCACAAACCTTTCCAGATTGTTTAGCTCTGCTAACTCTTTCCTAGGACACTGGGATTTGCCAATCTGAACACGTCTTCCAGCACTGAGGGCTCTTCTTTATTCTACCTGGGAGATGTCTATCAAATAAAGTACTATAAGGCAAAGTACTTGCACATCAGTGCTAAACAAAGGACAAACAAATCAGACATGTGGAAATAGCCTGAGACAAGTATGCAGGCAAGGACAGGAACATAGGAGGTGAAATACTGCACATTTGGAGACTTGAAGATGGTGAAAATACTGATTATGAACTTGAATTTTTCACAGCATATTTGAGAGAGAGTAATGAGAAGGATGTAATAAAATGGAAAAAAATATGTTTCATGCTAGAACTAGTAACTGCATATTCATTTCCTGCAGGACTTGAGGAATTTTGCTGTTTGCACAACAAAATCTACAGCAACTTCTTTTTCCTCCTGAGCTTTTTTCCTGCATCAATTTCTATAATATTGCATTAACAATAAGAAAGTCTTCTTCTTATTCCAGCTGTACAGACAGTGCTGGGTGAGCTGGAGTCATAGCCTCAGTGTCACTGCCCAGCAGCTAAGACTACTTTCTGCCCATTCACCTTCCTTTTTCAGATTCAAATTTATTCGAAAATGTGCATTTCCACTAAAGATCTGTATTATATCCTACCACACTTCAGGACTGAATATTTTCATGCACTAGCTGGCTTGCTAAAAGTTTCTTATCCAAGTATGGAGATAACAATGTCTTTTTGTCAATATATGTGGTGTTCCATGATGAGTCCAAAGGCAAAATAAAGGTTTTATCCTGAACTAGGTTCTCACAGTACCCATTAAAACAAATCAATTATCACAAATGTAAATTATTTTATAAGGGAAACAGGATAAAGCAGAAAGCCCACTGGGGATTTCTTACATGGCTGCTGCAGTTCTGAGAAACTGCACACCTCCCCTTTAATTTTATTATTCAAGGGAATAAACAGAGTTTGCCTCAAGCTCCAGGAATGTCTCTCTGCATTACAGAAGGAATCAAACACTCTAGTAGAAGCCAATGATTGTCAATACAAACAGAAAAAAAGCATTTATTAGAAAAAAGGAATAGTTACGATTAATGACTTCTATTTGCTCAAGCAGTTTTGATTTATATGGCAATTTCATACTTTATAATTATGTATTCTTTTATGTGGTACATAAATTTGCACTACTCAGAGTGGTAGATGTAGTACTTCTCTGTCTAGTGCTCACATTTCCCACTGACACACTCAGAGGTGTTGACTGACCATTTTGGTTGTAACATTATATTAAAGGAAATATTTGAGATAAAGCTCTGAAATTTTAATTTTTTCTGTGTGTTTCAAGACTAACCGTAGACCAGGAAATGCTACATGAGTACATGATGCATGTACATCTGCACCAATAACTGTGTTAAGCAAGGTTTTATTATGATTACTGATACTGCCAGTCATGATTAGAACAGAACTAATCGAAGTTCTAGCAGCAGTTTGAATTGTGAACACAATCCAGTTCTAGCGTCTCCTTTCACTGCTAAAACATCTCTAGACCCACCAGCCCCTCCCCCTTGTGTCTCCCTCAGAACCATGGTCTGATAAATCTGTATGTTCCTCTACAGGTCTCCGTGATTCTTACCCACTGTGTCCTTTCTTTTCCAGAGAAGTGAGCAGCTGATGTATCCACTGCTTCCCAGCTGTCTCTAGCCTCTGACTTCAATAAATCTGCAAATAAATTCTGCTGCTGTTCTCACATTTCTTGCCTTGTCCAATCCTCTAGTTTGAATTATGCAGTATTAAGAAAGCAGTATTCCATTTTCTAGATTTTCCCCAGTTTCAGCATTCCCCAATCTTAGTTTTGCGTGTCAGAAGGTCCTCAGGTGATATTTGCTCTCTCACCAGGTTCTATTTTCCCCTGTGTTCAGTGCTTTCTCAAGTGTCTGTGTAGTTCTCTGCCAGGTTCTTCAGGAAATTCTTGCAGTCTTTCTGCTGGAGATTGTTTCAGGAAATCCTTAATGATGTTTAGTTTCCTAATTCTGCACTTATTAGGTCCTATTGCCACTTTGTCCTTGTATTCAGGTACAACTGTGAATCTGAACCTACTGTATTCAAAAGATCCATGAACTTTTGACCTGCCACAGCTAAGAAAGTAAACTTGTAAGAGTCTCAGACTAGCAGAATGATTAAGTGGGAACAGTCTTCATTACAGGTGGAAATGCTATTAAATTATTTTTGTTTCTCAACTAAATTGGGCAGTGAAGTTTTGTTTTATCTTCGAGCAGATAGTAGTAGTATTCAAAGGAACAATGTGAGCTTCTGCAAAACCAAAGACTTTTTATCCAATGAAGACTGGAGATTATATTGTTTTATTTTTCCTCTTCAAAAAATCTGTACCACTGTAAAGACTTGCTTGAATCTGATTTCATTTAGGATCTGCCTGTTTGTCATTCAGAATGCCTAATTATACTAGCACTGAGCATAGGCTTGGCTAAAATCAGTGTATGAGGTAAGCAAGGAAAAATTGGTGGGTCTGCTGATTTTCCAGGAGTTTGAATATTTTAATAGTGGTGAAAGACTTTCCTTGAAGAAGATACATAGAAATACATAGTTTTCTCAAAGCTCCTCAGCTAAACCCTTCACAACAAAGCATCTTTCATGACAAAAGAGCTTTCATAGCAAACCATAGAAAACTTTGCTTTTAAAAGACAGACTAGACTCATGAAAAAACTTGACAGTCTTGTGGGGAGACTTTTTCCCAAATGATGGAGATATCATCAAGTATCTCTGATGGCAAATAATCTCCATGTTTCAAATACAATTTTTGTAGGTATTTTCAGAGAGTGAGTATGTGATTTCCCCCATCACCCTTCCATTTAAACCAAATGATCAATATTCTTCAGTGCTTTCAGTTGTTAATAATGTCAATATTCTTTCTGAAACTACATTTTGATGAGGAAAAATATAGGTGGCATGTACTTAATGATTGCAGGGTCACAGCTTTTCATTTTTCACATTGCTAAATCCATTAGTATTTTTGTAGGACTGTTTTATGTCAGTTGGTGAGAGAATGAGAACTGGGAAGGAGGACACTTGGCTGGGAGTAATCTGGATGCACTCTTGAGTTCAGAATCAGCCTCTGCTGCTGTTTTGTGGAGTCTTGCTGTTGTGGATCTCTGTAAGGTGTCTGGAGCAAGCAGTGTTTGCTTCTATCAGTCATTTCTTAAAAAAAAGGTTGGATATTTCTGTTAGTGAAGCCCTGATAATAATTTTATTTAAACAAGCTTTAGGTCAGACTTATACTTTGAATCTCTAGACCCTCAAATCTTGAAGAAATGCTGTTGCTGGAAGTGATCAATTTTTCTCCTGAGCCACTATTAAGTCCTCTTTAATCTGAAAAACTAGTAAGGATTTCAGTAGTAGGATTTTTTCCAACCAAGGATTTAATTGAAAAGGAGAGGAGAAGATTAAAATTAAAATTAAGAATTTCATTTACTATGGACTATCACTGTGAAAATTTGTAAAGAATTGTGCATTCTTGACTGACGACAAAAGCACTTACATGCATCTATTCATATCTTACAATTCTGTAGTTATGAAATTACTATTGACTTTAAATAAGTTTTATGTGGGGATAACAACTTAGTTTTAATGGAAAATGTGTGATTTTTGTTTGTTTCTTTAGGAAAGGGATTCCAATTGAACAAGTGAAGCATTCTGATAGAGAGCAAGCAAAGCGTATTGTTTACTCTGTGGTTTATGGAGCAGGTAGGCACTTTTAGAAAAAAACCCAGCTACTGTAAATTTATACTTTATTCATAATTTATATAAGTAGACTGAATTTCTAAAGGTGACTAAAAGTTTGTCAGACTATTACATTTATATTTTTATCCAGGATTATTAAATTATCTACTCAGTATAAAAATAATGAAAATAATGTAGTTATATTGCCATATACAAAAATGATCTGATTTTGTATTTGTTTACTGCTGACATAACTGAAGCATTTATCTAATTTTGAGTGGACTTTGTATTCTCAATATATAGACAGAGATGAGAATAACTGCAATGAAATTTTAAAACCCCAGTATTGTTTTAAAACACATTTAGAGAATCAGAGAATGGCAGGGATTGGAAGGGACCTCTGGAGGTCATCAAATCCAGCCCCCTGTTCAAGCAGGACACCTTGAGCTGTTTTCCCAGGACCGTGTCCAGATTCTTGATGTCCTCAAGGCTGGAGAAATGGCTCTTCAAGGCTCCACAGCCTCCCTGGACAACCTGTGCCAGTGCTCGCTCACCCTCACAGCATAAAAATGTTCCCTTACTTTGAGTCTCAATGTTTGCTGCTATTTCTTCATATCTGCAGAAAACCTGCAAAAATCCACTGTCACCCTTTCTACCTAGGTCCTGACCAGGTCCTAGATAAGTCAAGATGTTCTTCATACTTTCCAAAACTGCCTACTATTTCTTAAATGCATTCTATTGCTTTCTCCTTATACTTGTTTGGAGTTACCTTTTCTGGGGAGATACATGCATGTATGTCATCAGCCTAGAAGCTCTTTGTGAATTTGTTTCAGTGAGCAGCTCTACACAGGATGAGTTCTTGGAAAAGTCATTTAGGAAATGAGAACCCTGGGCTGCAGGCTTTATGTTGTGAATGCTTTCTGAGCCGTCTTTTGCACTGAGTCCTTTTGAACCAAAGGCAGAATCAGCCAGGATATTCCATTTATCGTTTATGGCATTCAGTTGGGAAGAAATGCATCAAATTCAGCTCTCCAGAATATCTATTTTATGTTTAGTAGTGTGTGTAGGTTTATACACATACTATAAGAGTATATACATACATACATACATATATATATGCATACACACCTGCATTTTTACATTAAGCTATATTGCATTTGAAACCTCTGTGTTCAAAATCCATATTTTAAAAGCCCAGCACTAGTACCCTACACTGTAAATTTAGACCTGCCTGTGCTGAGACTGGAACAAATCTTTGATTTCCCACCTGAATGGTTTCATCACTGGGTTATTTTACAAAATTGTAGCATTGTCTCCCCTGCCCCTTGGTCTATGCAAATGCTACACATTTCCTATCTCTTCCCTTCAGTGTGAGTGGAACAGGCAGATACCAGATGTAATCAGATGAATCACCACCAGTTGAATGCCCTGTAGTTCTGTATGTATATGGTCAGAAATTCCTCAGTTCCTGGGCCTCAGTGGAGCCCCAAGTGTCTGTCTGCTCATCTATAGAGAACTTACATGTTTATATTTAAGCACAGTATTGGCACTCCCTTACTTGCTCTGAACCAGGCACTAAAGATTTCAGTGCAGCAGTGCTTGATATAAAGTGTCTCTATTTAGGTGTTTGCTTTGTGTCTCTCTCTCTCAAACAAGGGCAATTGAAGCACCTCAAAGATAATAAGAAGTTTCCAGTTCATTAGAAGTGTGATCAGATTCTAATTAAGACATGAAATGATATCATTAAACCACATAGATGGAAACTGGGCTGACAAAAAGTAATTGTTAGATACCTGAAATTGATGGACTGAATTCCACCCACAGTTTTTCTCCCTTCAAAAGATGGCTCACTTTTCATTAAGGAGACATTTTGATACAACTGAAGAGTATGAATAATACTTCTTTTAGGATTGAAAACTACAAAAATGCTCCCTGAGGAGCTTGCTTGTACTATGCTTACAAGAGTTAATAAAAACTTTTCATGTAATAAATAGTAACCTTTTTTTTCTTTTTGTTTTCTTAGCTTCAGGTTACACTGGTTCATGTTTTCAAGGTATTTTCTTTAATTCTGAAGGATAATAAAGGAAGAAGAATATTGCTTATTAGGAAAAAGTTTTCACCCAGAGAGGTGGTTGGGCACTGGAACAGGCTCCCCAGGGCAGTGGTCAAAGCCCCAAGCCTGATGAGAGCTCAAGAAGCATTTGGGCAACACATGGTGTGACTCTTGGGCCTCCTGTGCACGGCCAGGAATTGATCCTTGTGGTTCCCTTCCAGCTCAGGACATTCTATGAATATTTTTGGTTGGTTTGAAGCAGTTTAATTCACCTGTTTCTGTTTTAGTCATATTGTAGAACTAAAACACAGGCAACTTAAACATCTGTAAAATAAAGAATTCCTTATATTCAATGGCAGGATGTTCAAGCCCAGAGCTGACACAGAGGGCTATCACAGTGTTTAAATGAAAACTAATGCTATTTTCACTTTTGAAAAATGATATTGCAGAATGGAGAACACTGAAACTCACAGGCTGCTACTAATAATTCCCCTGGCAGAGATAACTCTAGAAGAGTGCTCAGAGAAGGTTCGGTCCACTCCTGGGCTTTGCCTTGCATGGCCTGTGCTCCTGCATTGTGGAGCATGATCTGACACAACTACCTGGCTGTTGATTCCCCTGTTTTTGCTTCCTGGGAACTGCATTTCCCTGGGACCTTTCAGACGTCCTTGCTAATATTGTGCTTTAATTTTCCTGGTATTTGTGGAACTGTTCTGTATATTAATGATTCTTTAAATGGATAACATGGACAAACTTAGATTGTTACAGTTCTCTGAGGAAGCTACAGTAGTCTCCTAGCTGTTAGCAGTGTGTGCTTTATTGGATAGATTTGTCATTTGCTGACCCAGGAAGAAAACCCAAATTAATTTGATGTCAAAGAAAAAAGAGTACAGATCTATAATAGCTCAACAAATGTCATCCTGGATGTCTGTGTGAATTTCTTCCTCTAGCACCTTGTCCAGACTGGTGTTCTTGCAGCTCAGTGCAGATCCTGGCGTGACTGAGAACAAAATGCTACAAGAATTGTTCTGAAATGCACATCAGCCTGACAGTGATGGCATTTAGGTGGCTGAAATCCTCTCTCTTATAAAAGTGCTAGACAATTTTTCTTGACAGTCTTACCATGACAATGACTATTCTGTGCCTTTGGTGCTTTGAGATGTCTCCTCTCAGCTTATGTTCTTTGCAGACACAGTGCTGGTTCTGTGTTGCTGTGCAGCTGACATAAATATATCTGTCTTTCAAACTTCATATGACTAATGTTGATGTATGTTTTATTTTTACTGGAACTGTTTGATTTTTAAGTGGGCTTAAACTGTAGCTCTTAGTTTATATTTTTACACTCTGGAATATCTTCAGGTTTTTCCCCACCTTTTCTTATAAATGCTCTTAGATCCAGCATAACAGATACCGTGTGCCTATATCCTGTCCAAAAGCTATTATTCCTTTCTCTTTCTTTTGAAACACTTTTTCTGTTTTTTCTTTTTCCAGTTTTTAATTTTTGCAATCCTTTTATCTCAAAACTTGGACCCCAATTTCTACTGACATTGAGGATCCTAAGACTGTTTGAAATCTATGGGACTCAGATTCCAAACATCCTTTCTGAATTCAGGCTAAACTCTAAAGCTTCTAGCTAAACTCAACCTCAAACATCTCCATCTTTTTTTAGATCTTCATTATATTTGTGTTTGTTTAAAGTTAATTTCAAATCTTTATCTGCTCTTCAAAGTTTGGAGATTGCAAGACTGAACTAGTAAAATGATACTTAAAGAAACAGCACTGGTCTGTAAACAAAAGAGATTTCAACCACATTTTAAGTATAAATTATAACTAGGAATTTCTTAATTGCATACTTCTTATATACTTCTTATTAATTATATGCTTAATCCAGTAACTTCAGTAAAAAATTCAAGCTCAGGATCAAACATTAATTTTGTTGCTATATGATTTTAGTGTATCAGATCCATCCTCTTTCACAGAGTAATAAAGTTAATTCCACTAATTGTGCATGAACCAGTGCTATTGTATGTAGTGGTTTTCTGTTCTGCTTTATTGCATAATAAAGATAATTTCTGTACTACCAGGTAAAGAACGTCTCGCTGACTGCTTGGGAATTACTCCTGTTCAAGCCAGTCAATTTATAGAGAGTTTTATGCAAAAATACAAGAAAGTACATGAATTTACAAAGAAAACCATCGAACAGTGCCGAAATAAAGGTAATCCAAAGTCTGTGACTTTATTTTGCTTACTGATCTGCACTGTGTGACAGTGATGAAGACAAAGATTCAACTTGACCCAAATTCAGATAGTTACGGGACAACAGAAAAAGATGGAATATCCTTTCTTGGTGAATCAGGTTTGGGTGTTTTTTCTTTTTTAGCCCTAAAAGGAGCTGGTTAAGTCTGCCTTTTCTCAGAAAGATACTAACAGAATAAGACATCTGTTCTCAGAATGAACCCCACTTAATGTCAAGTTACATTGCATCATTTTGACATATAATATACTCCAACAGAAAAAAAGCCCAAGGAATCTTCTACCTAATAAATTGGGTACATGGCTGCTGGACCGTGGAAGTTCAGTCAATTTACACAGCCAATTTTTTTAAACTTATTTTTTCTTTGCAGCAATCAGAATTTATGTTCTTGAAGTTCAGGTGGTAGCGGTAGTGACAGATGTGTGCAGAGTGCTTCTGGAGCCAGCAGCTGCAAACTCTTCTGGCATCAAATTTGGTTTTAGTCTACATATTCTTTTATATTTAGTGAATCCTAGGAGTACAGTAATTTGAGAAAACATAGCTGCTTGAAATATTGTCTTTTAAAAGCTAATTAACAGAACTGTCAAAATTGAGTTATTTTGTTTCTTAATAGGGCATGCAGTACTAAGACTTTTTTAGAAATAAATAGTAAATTTACAGTATAATATTACCCATCACTATATGGGTGAGTGTCATGGCAGAAACATATAATTCACTTCTAGTTATGAAAATTAGTAGTATTCATTTTTTGTACTTTGTAGGGCCTCAAAATCTACTGGAAGTATGAACTGTCATTGTGTCACACATTTGCATTCTTTTGTTTATTAATATTGCTCAAAAAAGTGAAGTTACCAAACATCCATTTTTAGCTGTAATTAAGCTCAACATAACATACCTAGTAAAATATTACATATTTATTATGTATTCATTATGTATTTAAAATAAATTAACATTCTTTTCTTAAAAGTGAATGAATTTCAATAAAAAGACTTCTGTGCAAGAGAATCTGGTTTATCAGTTCAGTACACAGGGATGTCATGACTAATGTTCTAAAGTCTTTAAAGCACTCTTGTCTAATTACTTCTTACTCCTTCTTACACTCCTGCCTATCAACCATTTTAACCATTAATGGTAGAAGAACAATATTTAGGTTGTACAAGCTTTAGAAATCTGCAGCAGATCAATGTTGTTTAATATTTTTTGTGTTAATCCACCTTGAATTCTAACTTTCCAACAAAAACATTCCAACCTATTGAGCTCATTAGAAGGTAATTTTTCTTAAATTATCTGCAGTTCAAAGGTGAGCAGCACCCCCCTGACTAATATTATTTAAGTGTTATGAATGTCTGATATTGCATGTAGACATGATAAGCATATAAATAATTCTTTCGTGAGGAAGATATTTGTTAGTGTATATACTACTGTACTGCTGTTGTTTTTATTAAATGATTGACATATTGAAAAGACTACACTAAGATCTCATTCAGGCATGCATTTGCAGATGAATCATTGACACCAGACACCTTCTCTGCCACTGTTACATGAATGATGGTGTTTGTTTGGGGATGCTGCTCAGTTATGAGGAGTCACACCTCACAGGAATAATGATATTACAGCAAATCTAATTTTACTTAAGAATACAGTGTTTCAAGAATTTAATCTTTAAATACTGTTCTTCATGGAAAATGTTAGCTAAATTGAGAAGATTGATTTGCCAAAGAATACCATAACTTCCAGACAGTTCTATTCCTTATTTCAAAACTTATACTTTTTTCCCCCAAAAAACCCTATTTTATATTTTTGGGAAATATTCATTACTGATTTAATTACTCTACAAATTGAATTTTCTTTACTATTCCCAAGTAAACTATTCATTGTGTGGAAAGCTCTAATTATGGCTGCTAATAGATAGCTAATTCTGCTAGGTATTTATAGTTTTATCTCCCACAGAGAGAGTTTGCTGATTTATCAGTAGACATTCCTAATAAAAAATTAACAGCCTTAAAGAACAAAAATTTTTCTTGTATAACATGTGCCAGTTTTCTGAGCGAAATCATTCTTAAACCAAAAATACAATAAATTCTGAACGTTTAAATACTTTTCAAAGGACAAAATATTAAATTGACTCAGGCAACACATAATTACAAATATCTGTATTTTCTTCAAAAAGAATTTTTGATGTTTAATTTTAATGACTGTATCACATAATAGTAATTTTTATTTAAATCCTGCAAGGTTACGTGGTTTCCATAATGGGGCGCAAAAGGCCACTGGCCAATATCAATGCTCAGGATTACAAGCTACGCACTCAAGCAGAGAGGCAGGCTGTCAATTTTGTTGTTCAAGGTAAAGATCTGCCTCCCTACCTTCCTGTCTACCCACCTGTCCCTATCCCTGCTTCCCTTTACAAAGTGGGCAACAACTCTGATAATCTCAGAAGAATGAATATTCCAGTAGACTACTAGAGTAGGCGTGAGTTTTACTGTGAAAAAGAAGTTAAAATTATATATTCCATCTACCTTGGAAATTGCCAGTAAACAGAACAATATAATAATAATAATGGTAATATTAATACCAGAAACAGTATAAATGTTCTAATACACTAGAGTGCTCTGTGATAGTTAAATGTAGGTATTGATACAAACTATGTATAGAGAGAATATCTAGAATTCTGTTCTTCAGATGCATTATTTCTTTAAACACTTTGCTATCTGGTTTTTATAGTCTGTTACTCGAGAAGGGTTTCTGTGATTACATTTCTTACAGATTCCATCTTTTATTTTGTCAGATAACTTTAGTTTCAGGAATATAGAATGTTACAATAATTGAGCATTGTTATTATTTTGAAATCCAGCTCATTCTTTGCAGAAACTTTCAAACTTAATTCTATGAAGGGCAAGAAAAACATGGGGTTTTTCCACAGAAAAATACTTAACATATAGATTGGAAATGTAAAAGTCAGCATTCTGTTCTCACATGTTAGTTAAACTGATGCAATAACATACTCCATTTAAGTCACTTGGGGCTCAGGTGTGTACAGAATTTAGCCACCCAAAGGGAAAAAAACCCCTGAGCTGTCAGCCCAAGACTAAGATCCCTCCTACCAAGCTGTCCCTTAGAAGAATTATTTTTTTAATTGGATGATACTGATAGGGTTTTCCTTAAGTTATCCTGGAAGTGTACACTTTACAGGCAAGGAAAACATGCTTCCTAGGCAAGCTCCTTTAAAGTTATTTTAATTTTCCTTTTGAAAGTATCACTTTCCTTTCTAAATATTATTAATTTTAATGTTTCTTTTTAAAAATGACTTAAGTATTTATGTCATGTTTGACAGTCCTTAAGTACTGTCTCTGCAAAGATACCTACAGATCTAGAATTCTAATTCTAATTCTTGTTCTGTGAGTCCTGCAGAGCACGCAGTGTAGCATTGATAAAGAGACACAGCCCTCTAAGCAGCATTTGCTATGTCCATCTGTCCCAAGAGCTGTAGCAAGGCTGTCACAGGGCTGTCTATGGAACACTCACTTCTGTCTACCTACAGTAATGAGATTGTCATTTGTCACTGTCAGTTCAAGTGATGCTGGAGGACAAATCTGATGAAAAATAATGTGATTGTCACTCAGAATGTAATATTAGAAGATGTGGTGAAGTGAGGGTTGAAAACTCTAAAATATTCAGTATTCCCAAATTTTACAAAAAAAATTCCTTCTAGACTACCATGATGTTTTAATTTTAAGATTTCAGCTGTCACATAATATTTGAAGACTATAAAAATTTTCTAAATGATGATAAAACATTTTATGACATTTAGTGGTCTAAACTGCATTTAATATGTGGTTTACAGTTACACCTAATTGTCTAATTAATTTAAGTAATTTACATTTTGATTATGGTAGCAGTGACCAATAGCAGAACACTTCAGATGCACAACAATATTGAGAGGAATGTAGAATTGCATCTTGAATTATTACAATCGGATTTATCACACTTTTTTCACACTGTTTTTTCTCTTTTTGAATATTTTCCAGACTAATAGTTTTCACCAATGTACAGCATATTAGTCTTCAGTTATTATTCAGTGGTACCTATCCCCACAGAGCAAACAGTTCTTTTTATATTAATGATTTATTTATAATTTTTAAAAAAGTTTAAAATAGAATACCTCTAAAAATCATATTTCAGTAAAAAAATTCTTTTCAGAAGTCTTTCAAACTTTATTACTCTACAGTGTTTCACAAAATATACCTAGAACATATCTTTAGTGATGGACTAACTGCTCAGTATAGTTTTATTCTCACAGTCATTAAGAAAGTATTTACCTGACCTTTGCTGAAACATCCTTTCTTACTTTTTATATCAGTTGTCTCTTTTTCTGATGTGTTGAATAATTTGATGCATCATTTGAACAGGAAAACAAGATAGGTATTTGAGGCTAGACATGCAGTCAGACATCGCCATCTCGATCATCAGCTGAGGGTCCGCCCTTGGCACAGTTAATGTGCAAAACAGAGTCTCAGCATGGGATTCAGAGGAGACAGTTTGTCATAGATGACTGTGGAGGAAGAAGAGATGTTAAGCTTTTGTCCTCGTTCTCTTAGATATTCTTCCCTAGCCGAAAGGAGACACTGTATCCTGGGGGACATCAGGCACAGCCTCACTGGCCAGTCATTGTCCCACTCTGCTCCGCACTGGTGTGGCCCCACTTCACATCCTGTGTGCGGTTTTGAGTGCCTCAGTATAAGAAGGACATCAAACTGTCAGACTGTGTCCAGAGGAAAGTTACCAAGATAGTGAAAGGTCTTGTGGACAAGACTTACTAGGAGCAGCTGAGGTTCCTTGTGTTGTTCAGCCTGGAGAAAAGAAGGCTGTGGGGTGACCTCATCACAGCCTACAGGTTCCTCAAGGGGGGCAGTGGAGGGGGAGGTGCTGAGCTCCTTTCTCTAGTAACAGCTGTAGGACCTCAGGGAATGGCAGGAAGCTGCATCGGGGAGTTTTAGGTTGGATATTAGGAAAAGGCTCTTCACCTTGAGGGTGGTTGGGAACTGGAACAGGCTCCCCAGGGCAGTGGTCACAGCACCAAGCCTGACAGAGCTCAAGGAGTGTCTGGACAATGCTCTTAGTCACATGGTTCAGATTTAGAGTCCTGCAGGGAGTTGTGGAGTTGGACTTGATGATCTCTATAAGTTATTTCTGACTGGAGATATTCTGCGATTCTCTGATTACCTCTCAGCAGAGTACCCTTGTCATTTGGCTATCTGGCTGTTCTCTGCCCCTATTCTGAAAGCCGAATAATTTGGAACAAAAAATTCAGAATTCATTGAGTTACAGGGCTCTAAAAAGGACTATGATATAGGACATTTAGGATGTTTAATGGGACAAGGAGAATTATGGCTTTCACTCTTTACTCAAAGGATTGTTTCTATATTTTACAAATCTTTTGTGTCAAATGTTTGGATCAGAACAAAGCCCTTCACCAAACTGGAGGCCTGGAGAATTATTCTGCCTCTTGATGACCAGAAATGTGTCATCTATTCTGTGCCATTACACTGTTTCATGCACTACTGCTTTTAATACTGTAATGTAATGAATATACATTACATACACATGGAAATATGAAAAAGTGCAAATTTAAGGCTCCAAATTGAAATGCAGCACTGAAACAATGTTCTGACCTTTTGTGACATTAAATTTTAATTGATTAATAGGTAATTTTTAATTAAAGCTTAGAGATAGATAATTTCATACCTTTTTTATAAAAAGCAGTTTTTCAACATATAGTCATGAATGACAAACTCGCCTTTAATTAACACATAATTTCATATTGTTATTTTCTAGTTTTAATTAATATGTAATTACTTCCTTTGTTATTTATTAATCTTATCATCTGTTTCACATATTATTTTAATTAGATCTGCTAGTTTTGAAAATTCTCATAATTCAGAATCTTTAAATGTTTTTTGTTCCTGTGCCATAGTTCCAAGAAGGACATTTTCCTTTTGTATGCTTTAAATGAAAACCAGATCACTTTCTTTTGTAGGCTCTGCAGCTGATCTTTGTAAAATGGCTATGGTGAAGATTTTTGCCTCTGTTGTCACTTCTCCAACTTTAACAGCTAGGTAAGTAATGAATGACTGCAAAACTGTTTGGTTTTAAAACAAAATTATTTGAAATGAATTTGTTTCTGGTCTTTTAAGTAGCTCTAGAACTACCATGTGTACCTCTGAATCTTTTAACAAGCAAGGATGTGGAATGGTTTCATGCATTTAAAGTTATATCTTTGTGCTTAAATGATTGGATCTGTAAATGCATCCCAAGGTGATGAAGTGCTCCGGGGTCACTTAAACTTGGTCAGATCTAAGTCAGTGGTAGTTCTGAAATCAAGCCTTTGAAATCAAGCCCACTGATCATATCCTTCCTGTATTTGAGTGTATTGTACAGTGGGAATTGAACATTCAATGGGCTGGGGAAAAAAAACAGGAATCAGGAAACCAGTGCTCAAGCAAAATAAGTGAATATTTTTTATTCTTGTATAGATGGCTTTTCTTTAAAGAGAAGTTCAGTCATCATGATTCTCTTCTGTTGTGACTGCTTAAAGCTGTGTGGGAGATCACAGAATGTCCTCAAAGTGTTTTATGCCAGTAGCAGAAATAATGAAGTCTACTTTTCCTGTGGAGAAGTTGATCCAGACAGCCAGTGAGCATTATTATTTGCTGCACTAGGAAGAGACTTTGAAGTGAAACATGTAGAAAAAACCACAAATAACTGGTTTCTCATCTTTGGTAATGCAAAGAATTTGTAGCAAGTAATCCAATAGAACATGAATTGGTGCAGTAGAAGCTCAGACAAAAGCAGAGGTAGTACAAGTAGTGCAGAACATCAATGTTTCTGTTGTCATCTAGAAAGGATGATAACAACTTAGCTGTAGCAATCATGCATTGAGGACATCTGTGGGTATTTAGCTCAGTACAAAGAAATAGAGTTTGTCCTTCTGAATATACTTGGCAATTATGGGTATTGTCTAACCCCATAAGTACTTTGTGTGTGTTAGTGTGTGTATAGTTAACAGACAGCAATGTTGTCTTATTTGATCAATATTTGAAAATGCAATTTCTAATTACAGATAAAAGTTCAATTTGTTGAATTCAAAGTAGTGGCACTCATTCCTATGCTAAAAATAAAACAATTTCTGAATGACTCTTAAATGTTCTTGCAACTTTTTAAGCAAAATACCATTAAACTATTAAAAGAAAAAACAGTTAGTAGCCCACTAGTACAAATCTGAAAAGGAAAATTGTTCTTTGGTGGAGATCCTGCCTGCGCTCAGACAATGATACATTTATGTATTAAATGTTGGATGATGCACTATCACATTTTGCATTGTACACTTTCAGGCAGATTGTCTGCATGGATTATAATTCATTTTGCTACCTGAGTTGAATGAAGAGCCCAGAATCTGTCATCTGTGGCATGGATGAAAATTTCTGCAGCAGTAGCAGGCATAGCTGAGTTAGATGAATGATAGAGGAGCAGCCAACAGCCTTTAGTGGAGGAGGCATCTGGAGGTGGTGTGAGGGCAAAGAACATACTACATTCTGTAGTTTCTGCCTGGCATATAGATCTTTAGGTTCACCAACTGGCTGTTCGTTGTAATTCTGAGAAAGCCAAAGTTTTTTGCTACTAGTGTCATGTCTGATTAAGCTTGTGAATGTTTTTTTCTCTCAACAGAAAATTTTACTTGGGTTTTTCTTTCTCAAAACTATTTCTTTTAAAGAAGTAATGCCACCAAATGGCTAAGGAGGTAACAGACTTGGGGAAGCATTGAAGCTGTACATGTTGAAATTCCTGGTGTTCTGAAAGCATAGGGGAATGGCTACCCCAGGTAACAGAAAAATCACTGCCTATCCTGCTTGGTCCTATCATAAATGCCACAGCTGAGAGAGACCAACACTGCAAGGGCATTTAAAAAGGATAGACTGTTTTAAACAGGACTTTTGAACTTCTGCCAGCCATTAACAACTGGATGGCTTTGCTAGGAGAGAGTGTTTTAGTAGTCAATAATGGCTCCTTGCTGTAATATTTAGTAGGTACTTCCAGGCCAGGCTTGTCAAAAAAGCACAATCAATGCCTTTGTAAATTCTGTGAACAGTTCCCTGTGGCATTTGAAAACATCAGAAGGAACTTGCCAAAAGAATATGGGACTGAAACTTGAAATATTGTGTTTCTTCTTGTCTGCCAGGTGATATTCAGTTATTTATTTTTTCAGTGGTCTGTTTCTTGATTTTGTTATCAGTCAGGTCAGGATAATGATCCTAACATCCTTTATAATGATGTTTGAAAAATATTGTTGAAAGGAAGCATGGATATAATTGGTGCTATTGTAACAGTGGGAATGTTCAGTAGCTCTTTCAAAATGAGAAATATAATCAATCTCCTATTATCACCCCATCAGATCATATTTATTCCAAAGATAGCACACTACTATCTTTTCTTCTATCTTCATCCCCTTGTAAGTATCTTTATTTCCCTGTTAGAATTTCTGATTTTGGAAACAGAGTTTTCACTTTGAACAGCATACCAAAGAGAAATATAATTTCTACGTGCTTTAGAAGTGATTATGAGCATTTACACTGGGAGATAGTATCCTATTAAGCAGAACTAGGTTTTGGCTAACTCTCAACATTTTGTCTTCCTTATTTTAGAAAAAAAGAAAAAATAATTCTAAATAAGGTCTTACAGTTTTTAGTGTTAGTTTGCAGGTATGTTTGCAGTCTTCACTCACAACATTGCATTCATTGTTCCTGTCCTGGAGGCTGTTCAGCAGTGAGCAAGCTCTGACCCAATAGTGTGAAGCTTCATTTTTGTGTGACTAGCAGTCAGCAGATTTTTCAGCTATTGTTTGCATATATGATACTGTATTTGGAAGTCAGGAAAGGTGATCAAGTTACATTTTCATGATGCTTCATCAGAGAGGCATTCTTGATGAAACAGTATATTCCACTGTGACTGATTGATTCTCTCACCTAGCAGTCTCATTTTTCTCTTTATGTTTCTTTATCTTTTAACTCAGATACCAGCCTAGCAGCTTGTGTAGTTGCCAATAACAAATCAATCAGTTACTTGGAAGCATTTTTATGGACATCAGGAAAAGTAGTATTAAAAGTAATGTATATGACACAGATCTAATATTAGTATACGTTGACTACTGGCGTCAGTGTTAATATCTCTACATCTTGTGTGCCACTGACAAGTAACCAAAATTTTTCAGACTTCTCCTGTATTACCTAGATCTTTCTTAAGATGTTGTTCTTCTGCTGCTGGCCAATTTTGTTCATTGAAAATGTGCTGCTAGCATAAATTATTGAAGTGCCAGCTTTTACCTGTCTGATGCAATCCACTGAATCTCCACATGATGTTTCCTGCAGGCAGATGATAGCAGAGAAACCTCTGAAATGAGATCAAGGCATACAGTAGCAGCTGAAAGAAAGATTTATGGAACTGATGAGAGTGCAAAGGTGACCTTGGTGAACTCAGATGGTCAGTTGTAGTCCTATTCAGTGTTTAAAATATCACTGCAGTGACAGTCACATGGAAACTTGGTGAGAAAGAAGGATGCTGGTGAATTGTGGAAGAATTGCTTCTTATAGCATTGCTTGTACATATTATTATTTTGAGAGCTGAAGAAGCACTGATGTTACCCAAAGTCTACCTAGTATTACATGGACTTCTCAGTATCTCAACAACACGCACATGAATTTTAACAAGTCTACGGAACAACTGAGTAATTTGGTGTGAATCCACCAGTTCTGCTTTTGCATGAAATTATTGTTCCTTCAGCACTGGACCTGTGCCACACACATACAGCTTTACTTCTCAGCATGTCTGGAGCCTAGTTAAAGAGACAGGTTCAACCTCAGGCCAAATATAAAGGAGTAATTTGAAAAGGAGAAACCATCAGCAAATAAAATCAAAAGCTTTATTTTCTTGGTTGGTCCCAGCTGCTTTTCAATAACAGTGGATGTTGAAGTTTTGCGTGTCTTCCTCAAGGAACGAACACCTTAATCAACCTAATGATTTTCTGTGCTGACGAGCTGTAAATGCAATTCACTTCTACAGATAGCTAAATTAGTTAGAAGCATATCTTATTGTCCCAGCAACAAGTATTGTTTTATGTGACCTGGATTTTTTTCAGATACAAGTCACGTGATAAATCACAAATGATTCATTTCTTGAAAGTGGCTTCAGTAATAGTAAAACACAAGAATCTACAGGCATTTTTATAAGGTGTATAGAGATTCAATCATTATTACTTTATAAACTGCTTATAATTGCAGATTCATACAAGAGGATGTGTTAATAAACCCAACTTCCTTATTACATCATAGTTTCGAACAAATCCATTAAGTAAAGTTTTTAGTGCTGCTATTTGTGTTGATCTTCTTTCATTCTGGGCATAAATCTTACATCCCTTTATCTATTTCTTCAGGAGTTAAAGAACTGCTTTTACTCATGTTTCTTTAGCAGTTAACCAGAATTTTTGAATAAATGCTTTTTGCTTTGGTATTCTGCCCACAATTCCCGCTCAGTATATGCCCAAACTTCCTTAATGTATGAACTCTAGCAAGATGGTTAACTTTTATCTTTAGCCTAATACTGGAGAAACTGAACCACAAGGAAAAGATAAGTGTTGGATTCTGCTTGAGAGGAGAGTAAGATTATTGTTTCACAGACAAATGCTTTTGTTTCTGTAGCAGAAGGAAACTTCTGAGGTCATATGGCACTCTCCATAGCTGTTGTCCAATATGCAGCTCTTTGCCTCCCAAAGTAGCCAAATAACATTGAATTTCTATGCAAGCTGTAATTTAGAAAAATCATCACTTTCCTCAAGCAACCAAAGCAGTATTTTGCATGTATCCACAAGATGGTGAGCTGTTACCTGAACACTTCATGCTCAATGAGCCAGAGCAAGTCAGAGTAATTTATTCTTTATAGAAAAAGCCAAGTATATTTAATGTACTGAAATATCACAGGCAAAAAGGACATGCATGATGTAGCAGGTTTTTCACTATTCCTTTATGTAAGACATTCAACACAAATAAATATATTTCATTTATAAAACCCTTTTGTAGGTCACCTTTTAGATTTGTATGTTTTCAAACATTTTGGAGACATGCAAAAATTCTATTATCTTTAATTAGCCATCTGTTCAGTTTCCCACTCTTCATGATGTAGCTGCTGAGAAATCCCATTTCACAGACTAGCTGAATTTTATGGTTAAAATAATTATGGTTAAAATGTTAAAATAATTTGGTCTTTATCATGAAAACACTGAAAGACATAGCTTAAAGTTAATGCAAGTAACATTTATTCAGGCATGATGTATCCTGAACTATAACTTTTATATTATAACATTAGGAATCCACATAAGTGCAGCTTCAAAAAAGCATTTAGAAAGGGAAAATTCTACAAAATATTACAATATGCTGGTAATCTTGTCCCTTACTTACATGACAATAGGCATTCTGTCCACTGGAATCTGTGGGCTTCTGTGGGGAAACTGTGGCACGATTAAACCACAGGTAGTATTAGTAGTATCAGAAAATAAATGAATAGTGTTTCAGTATAGGGGATATAGATATTTCTAAGAGGAATTGGATCCAGCTTCCATCTGGTCCATTATCACTGAGGGTGGCCAGTAGCAGATGCTTCAGGAGGGAGGTGTAAGATTTGTAGTAGAGTATCCTGTCTCTCTGCGGATTTTCATCTTCCTCTGCTTGTGGGGATGAGTCTAAGTTCTGAAACGTAAGATTTAAGAGTCTTCCCACAAAATTGGGTTATGTCATTATTTCTAAATGTTCTTGAAATTCATGCAAGTATTTGTTACATGAGCAGCCATTCTGGCTTTTTCTGGCAAAGTGTTTCATTATGTGCCTTTTAACTCAATATTGTAGTTTATTAAATATTAATTTATATGTGAATGTGTCAGTTTTTCAAGTTAAATTAAATTCTTTTTTTCATTTGAAAACATGAAACATATTTCCATTTGGTTTTTTGTTTTCTTGTTTTCATGGCCTGGGTTTTGGGTTTTTTTTTCCATATTCCCCCATTTGTCTGATTTCAAAATACCTTATTGTTTTCTTTTTCTTTCTTTTTTTTTTTTTTNTCCCATGTGGAATTCCCTGGCTGTGTATATAGACTTATCCTTTCTCTGTAAGATTGCATAGGTAATTCTTTATCTTTCTTTTTTTTTTTTTTTCCCTAACCACTTAACAACTTTTATGGGTTTTGGGTTTATTTTTAAATTTTATATACAAAGCTTTTAACTGTGTACTCCCATATCTGCAATTTTGAAGTCTCCCATTAGGCATTTATTGGTTTCAAAGTCAAGACAAAAAAAGTGGTGTTACTAGTTGGGTTATTATTTTATTGATTAATTTGATTATATCAAAAAAGGAGAATAACATAGGATGAGGGGCAAGGATATTAATATTTGGGATGTAAAATCTGATACTATTGTATGACCTTCATTTCAGTGATCTGAGACAGTACTTTTTAAAATAAGATGAAAACCTTGTGGGAATAGAAATTGAGAAATATTTTAAAAATATTTTAGAAAGTATTTTAGAGAATGTTTAAAACAAATTTCAAACTTTATTATGCTACCAAGAGATCATTAATGCTGTATTTAAAGTGGAGTACTTTTAGTAACTCTTTAATATTTATATTTTTATTGTATATAAATACTTAATTACTGACATTGTTTTAAATTCTCAAGATGTATTATAGGATTTTTTTTCCACAAGAATTTTTACTCAAACCATTAAGTTATGATGGATTTCAAATAATTCATCTTCTTTGCTCCTTCTCCAAAAATGATCCTTTTGCTTTAGGAAATCTCGTGTTCAGCTATGATTTAATTCTCAGTATATCTTCAATTCAGAAAGAAAATATCTCATTTGTTGCAGAGATTTTACACTGGAGTGCTCTAGCTCAGAATCAGACCTGTGATCTTATCCTGCAATTTTTTAAAAAAAATTTTTTTTTTAAGATGTAGGAGTGTCCAATAGGAGCCATCTTAAACTTTAATCTGGGCTCTGAGCCTGGGTCTTGGTCAGAATAAGGTGCCCTCGATACTTTACAGAATTATAGTATCAGTTAGGTTGGAAAAGACCTTTAAGATCATTGAGTCCTCTATGTTATGCATGATGATCAATCCCTCTTTTTGAAATATTTTCCAGTTGCCCAGTTTAAAACCTTTTAAAATTTATTTTCTATTCAAATTCTTATAACAGAGAGCACAAAGTAATAGGGAATCATAGAATCAATTAGGTTAGAAAATACCTCTAAGGTCATTGAGTCCAACTGTTAAACTGGCATTGCTAAGTCCACTACTAAACTGTTAGTGTTTTGTATTTTATATTATCTTCCTACCAATCTGCAAAGCTAAACCATGTTATGCTTTGGATGTGTTGTTAACAGCAGTAAAAATTTCCCTGGTGATGCAAAAAATATATCACAAAAATGTACAGAGGGTTAATCTCTGTCTGACTTCTGGTAGCTGTTTTGGGAGGTGGCACCCCCACAAAGTCAACACACAGAGCTGGGGCTTTCCAAGTGTGAGTTCAGAACATCTAGGTCAGAACAAGTCCCTTGTTTGTAGAAGAAACATGAATTTAATTAGTTTGAGCATCTCTTGGCACATTCTAACTTCCTGAAGCACAGTTAAAAGCCTCCTTCTGATGAAGACTGCTATGACAATCTTTTTTTCCCCTGTCTCCTACACTGGCCTCTTCTAGTGAATATATCTGCACTGGAACATGCGGCATATCATGCCACAGTGCTCTTTTTTTGAGTTTAGACAGAAAGTTGTTTCCTTTAATGATAAAGAAAAATAGAGTTGCTCACTAATAAGGTAACTGCTGGTTTTTTGAGGTCAGTTCAATAGTGTAATTATTTCTAGGTGTTTGAAGTAGTCATGGAAAACCTTGCAATTCTGTACTTTAAAACTGAGGAGTCCAGACCTGGAATATATTGATTTCCAGTAACAAACAAAAACTATTAGTTCTTTTATTAGACAACTGGCCTGGTACTAGGAAAATGTATGCTCTAACAATATGGCTTCATAAATAGAATACTATGAAAAAATCTTTTGAGAACAGTTTAATTAGTTTTGGCATATATAATTCATTAATATGATTATGATCTAGTAGTAATAGCTGGGCAGATCCATTGGAGGCCTGAGAATTCAGTCTCCGTGTTGCTTTATAGGAAACTGGAAGAATAATCAATGTAGTGTTAAGACAATGAAAAACATTTTCTTTTTATAATTCTATTGTGTAGCATAATGGTTTAAGATGGCTGTTGTTTGCTGGGCACACTAAAATGGTGTCAATGTCAAATGTGACTGGCAGTCACAGAAATATTTCTGCATTTGAAGGGTCAGGCTGTAGCACTACTTCTAGTTCCACACCACTGGCATGCTCAGATGCAAGTTATGGTACTCAGTAAAGGAAAACATATGTGTATTCATCAAAAATCATGCCTGAATTTCAGTCAGGCAAGAACATAGTTAATAAAATACTAGTTTCTAAATCAAAGGCATTTTTATTATCTGGAGAATTAAAAATATACTAGTCTCTGCCTGGTTTGTAGTTTCTAATCCAGTTGGCCATACCTTTTAGCACAAGATAATGAGAGGAGGTTGCTATTGCAACATTCCTTCAAAGTGAAGAGAATTGAATTAAGCTTTTAAGCAAAAGTATAGAGGCTTTTTCAAACTTCTTTCACTCAGAGTGTGCAATGGCTGGGTGAGTGCATGCAGGAGAATGGAGAAAGCTGTAAACTCTGAATGTACAAATTGCTTTGATTTTTTTCTTTCATCTTTATTGATGTCAAATTGAATGCTTCCTTCTGTGGAACAGCATATTGCGTGCAAGTGTTATTACTTAAGCAAGCCTGAAGAAATACAGGTAGCCTTGCACTGTAAGACCAGAACCGATTATTTGCTGAGAAATGTGTAAGAAAAAGAGATAAAACATCATTTTAAAAATGTATCTTTTTTGATGAACGTTAAGGAGGAAATAGTGTGTACTATTTCACTTCTTGGCATCAGTCTAGGAAATCATGTTTAGCATTAATTAAATCTTCTCTAATAGCTTTCATTTGAAAATAGAAGTCTATTAAAAATACTCATTTCTTAGATCTCAGAAATATTATTCCCATTTTTGAACTGAAGGCATTGGTTAGGAGAGCAACAGCGCTAGACAGAGAGCCAGCAATGCCAACTTCTAGCTCTGTATTTAGCAGACAGAGCATGGTCCTGAACTTCAAATTAATCACTAGATATGTAAGATGGGGCAGATGTAACACTGCAGCTGTTTGCAGGTCCTGAGTTAACTAGCAATGCAAGTGAGCTCATGGGCTGGGCTGTTCAGGGTGACGTGAATGAGAAACAGGGTCCTTTAGCCATGATGGAGAGCTAAGCTAAAGGAGCTGGGCTGCATTCTGTAGGTGAACTGGAGCATGTAGAGTTGTGTCAAGTCTATTTTGCTGTCCAGAGAGAAAATTTCAGTTAATTTACATTGCCTCCATAGGTTTTCAGACACACATAATTCTGGTCCAACCCTGCTCCTCCCGTTTTACTTTTAGCATGGAGGTGAGGTGATCAGTTGTTACAATGCTGAGAGGTTTTGAAAATCCTATTCTTTCATTCCTAAATCCTGATAAATTTATGGTGAAGGTTTTATGTATATTGTAAGTTCTTCTAAGAAAAGACTTTCCCTTACCAAATATTCAGAATATATGGTGCTCTAATCCTGACTGAAGGCATGAGACACTGCTCTGGAACAAACAATAACCAGTCCATTGTGTTTTTATTGCACTAGTTTAACAAATGCAATTATTTTCACTTACTCCATTGATTGACTGTTTATTCATTTTTAATATTCACTGTTCTGATTTATACCTTTTGTATGTTGTTTCAATGGTTATGAGGACACTCTTGCTTTAATTAATTTTCTTGAAATAGAAATTACAACTTTTCATGTAACTGTGTTCTCTTGCTATAGATGATCCTGCTCTTTTCATCTATTTCTTGTGTCCTGTGTCCTAATTTCCTATTAGAAATATGTTAATCTTTTTCACTCTGCTTCTGACTGTGTTGTAAGTGACTAATAATTTAAGATCTATTATTAGAGCTCACCACACTATTAGTCAATGTCACATTGTAATTTAAGGCTGCGTGAAACTATCTTAAGAAACTGTGAAAAATTGGAAGTCATAACCATATTGATGTTTCAGCCATTTGTAAAGAATTATTTACTCAAATAACTGCTGTTATTAAGAAAAGTTTACAAGTGACATTTAATTTAAATCATGGAAACACAGAATGGTTTGGGTTGGAGGGGACCATAAAGACCTCCTTGTTCAACCCCCTGCCATGGGCTGGGACACCTTCCACTAGACCAGGTTGCTCCAAGCCCCATCCAACCTGGCCTTGAACACTGCCAACGATGGGGCATCCACAACTTCTGTGAGTAACCAGTTCTAGTGCCTCACCACCCTCATGAGGAAGAATTTCCTCTTTATACCCAGTTCAAAAGACCAAGCTGTATTAACAAAACACAGTCTGTCTCCATAATTTCTTGCATTTTTCTGCAAATTATGTTGATTTTAAGTAATACCTTGTCATGTCATCAAATCCTGGAATGATATTTACAAGCTGGCAAGCACAATTTGGGTTTACAACCATGGCCTTTATGTTTCCAGAATACAGGGAGGGGCAATTCTTAAGTCCATTAATGGTTTTTAAAATTTTCTTTGGATGTTCATTTTTACTTTAACTTATCCATGAATGGAAAGCATGGTTAAAATTGTTTTGCATATGTTATCTGATGTCTCTGAAATTTTTCAGGTTAATTGCCCAGATCCATGATGAACTGTTGTTTGAAGTAGAAGATTCTCAAATCCAAGAATTCTCAGGTAAATACCATTTCTCTTGCTCTTTTCCTTCCACATATTTTTACTCTCTACATCCTGTGATTTCTCAGAGAATAAAGAACTAATGAAGTGAGAAGAAGCACATTGATTCTCACAATTAAGAAAATGTATACTAAGCAGATTTTTCTGAATGTTTTCCACTACTGGCTCTTATGTAGATAAAACATGATATACTCATTTGGAATTCATTACCATGGTTATTTGTATTTTGTTGTTTTATCAAGATTTCATGATCCACTGTGTGAATCCTGTAAAAGTAAATATTTCCTCCAAGGTTTTAGGAGGAAATAAACTAGTTTGAAGTACTTTAGATTAGGGCCTGTTACATAAAGAAGTATTTAATGCTTCATGTAAGATTATACTGTACTGTAATTTCTTAGTTTACTGTTTTTTTATATTAAGAAACCTTAATGATGGCACTCTCAATGTTAAGGTTAGTAAAAGTTCATCCTATGTTTCTATCTTCTCATCTGGCTTACTTCCAGACATTTTTCCCTAAGCCAGAGTTTGTCTCAGCATCTGGTACAAATTTAGCAAGCAAGTGAGGGCATATAGCAGACTGTTGGGTCTCTTCTCCAGTAAGTAGTGGATTTATTCTTGTAGGCACCAAGTTTTTATTCACAAACTTTGGTCTAGTTTTAAGCTCAACAATATGTTTGGCTAAACCAATTAGCATAATGTCACAAATATTTTAAATTAACCAGTACAAGAAATATCTTCCATTATAGCACAAGCATTTAATAAAAAATTAATTTCACCTCCCCGTGCTGCGTTCCTTTGAACAATGCAATTTGCTATATTAGTCTCATTTCATCATTGATCCCTCTTGTGAATATTAGCTCAAAATGAGAACATTAAAACTCTATCTAAGCTAAACAAACTACCTGGGAAATATTTCAGCTCGATATATTCAGGGCATTGTAATGAATTAAGTTAATATGTTAACATTTGACCTCTAAATACAGGAGTTAAAATCTGATTTAAATTTTAAAAAACCATTATACAATTTGTTGGAGATTGCAATATCTGTTCAGAGAAGGCAGTGTCTAAAAGTGACACAGTTTCAGAGTTAGGAAGCATATAGTGTACTGAAAGACATCTGTAGGATGGCATAGAAGGATTTTTATTATCCTATTTTGCATCAATTTGCATAAAGTATAGAGCTAATATTATACCCAAAAGATAAAAATGATTCATGGTTGATTATACATTTAGAAAATCATAGATTCTACTCTCATTGGGTAAAATTCAGATCTCCATTACTAGTCTGAATTTGTAGCAAATTCAGAAAAATCAATAATTTTCAAGTATAGCAGCAAAAACCTCTAGCTATGATATGAATAATGGTAATACATTATCCCACTATGGAAAAATGATGACTGGAGGCTTTTCTCTGAAAATGCAGGAAGAGTGCAGTTCAAATACTCAAGTTTAGAGTATGCACTGCACAGTAATTAGTTTGCTGATCTCCAGGTCTAGCTGCAGGGTGCAGAACAAACATACCTGTAAATTCCTTGTGCTTCAAAGTTATCACCCCATAATTGAAGTTGCCAAGACAACCTTTAGAAAATGGACCTGGGCAGTCTAGAGGTCTGAGATACCTTGAAAATTGTCCTTGGACTTAGCATAGGCTGTCAAACTTGAGTGTTCAAGATGGAAGTTTGTTTCATTCTGCTGATTGAAGATTGAGTTTTCAATTTGTCTCTACTTTGCCATAAGAGGCAAAGAAAAAAAGAAAATTCTGCATTCCAGGAACATTCAGATATACTCCCGTCAGATCAGAAGAGTGATAACTTGTCTTATTCTTAACACAAAAGACCAACGTGAGACATTGATTTCCTTCCTCTTAATTCATCACTGGGAGAGCCTTACTTGGAGTACTGCATCTGGTTCTGGTTTATCTCCCCAGTACAAAACTGAAGCAAGTGCAACAAAGAGTGACAAAGATGATGAAGGGACTGGAGCATCTGTTCAATGAAGGCAGGCTGAGAGACCTGGGACTGTTCAGCCTGGAGAAAAGAAGGCTCAGGGATCCTACTAATGTATTTATCTTAAGGGAGTGGGCATAGAGGAAGTGGTGGTGCCCAGTGACAGGACCAGAGGTAGTGGCCACAAACTGAAACACAAAGGTTCCCTCTGAAGATCACGGAACATTGTTTTACTCTGAGGGTGACTGAGCACTGGCACAAGTTACCCTGAGAGATTGTGGAGTCCCCATCCTTAGAGATGTAAAAAAGCCACCTGGACAAGGTCCTGGGCAACCAGCTTGAGGTGGCCTCTCTGAGCAGCTGGGCTGGACCAGGTAACCTCCAAAGGTTCCTTTCAACCTCCCTGACTCTGTGTTTTGCAAATAGTCCTGCTACTGGTAGAAGAACTAACCCAAGGTGTCTTAAACAGGTCCAAAGCTGGCGATTCTTCAGTCACTACTGAGGATTTGTTTGATCTGAATAAGCAGAAAAGGCTGTATCTGCACTGGCATCTGACTTCCAGTCAGAAGTAGTGCTGAAGCAGATCTCCCTATTGTCCCAGACCATGGTGTGAACG
The DNA here is from genome assembly GCA_013400435.1 of Pycnonotus jocosus. NCBI lineage: Eukaryota > Metazoa > Chordata > Aves > Passeriformes > Pycnonotidae > Pycnonotus > Pycnonotus jocosus. The sequence goes on along the minus strand of VWYP01034190.1, from coordinate 389,715 downwards.
GTTTCAGTTCACATCACAGAGCAGCCTCAGAACAGTTGACCTAGATTCCTTTCAGATGAAACTAAATAGGAACACTCTCTTCTCCTAATCTTTTCCAATTATTTCAGGAGCTGCTAAGTGAGGTAACAGATTAGGTATCTGAGTGTTAAACCAAAGAAATGTCAGTAGGATGTGTGCTCCTAATTCACTTAAGCACTTTGAAAGTCCAAAAATGGTTTTCATCTCTTTACCTAAAGTTCTTTCACCCTTTTTAAAAATCCCTACTCTTCTTACTTTTATTTGCCAATATTCTTTAGCTGTCAGCTTTGTCTTTACATATCTAATGAGCTTTTGTCCATTCAGAAACTTTAAATTACAGAATCTGCTGACTTGCAGTTTCCAGCCTGCAGTTTAATGATCCAGAGAGAAATCTCAGTTGTACAGTCACAAAGCTCAGTAAAGGGAAGGACGTGGACTTGAAGCTAAAGAGCAGTGTTTGAGGGTTTTAATGGATTACACTTCAGTGCTGTGTTATTCTAATGCATTTAATGTGATCCAAGAAGTACTGGCCTACTATTCAGCATGTTTGCATTCTGATTCCAGTCATGTTTCTGATCTACTTTTTCAAGAAAGCAACAACAAATATAAGTCTTCTTTTTCTTGTTTGTAGAATGGACATGAAATTTAAAGTCTTATACAAAATCTTATTTTTAAGATTTATAAATGAAGAACATAAAGGTAAATAGTATTATTTCATTAGATCATAGTGCAAGATATAAGCCTTCTCAGCAGCATTTTCCTGATGAAAGAGTCTCTTTTGAATTGCTTCACAACATTAAAATGTCCTTTTGCTTCTAAGATTCTCCTGAATGGCGTCTGAAAATTGCTACAAGGAATCCTTATACTGGTACTTTCTTTAGTCTTGCTTTGGACTTCATATGTTCCAATAAGAATTTTCAGGACTTTTCAATATACAGAAATCCCATTTCTAGTGCATCTGATAATGCACAGATGATTTGGAATCTTTTGAATCTAATAAACCAGAGGCAAGTGAAGAAGTGTTACTTTTTTCTAGATCTACTTCTGCACAAAGTACTGCATGGGGTGGGTCATCACAAGGTCTTATCTATTTTGGAAGAATACCTTCTTCAAAAAGAATCCATCGCCCACAGTTTTATAGTACACATATGTCTCACTCTAAATGGACAAAGCAGAACATCATTTATTTATAACAAAGTTTTTACTGTCCAAGCTTTGACATACTTTGAAATACAATGAAGCACATACTACTCTGAATGGTGCAATTTTCATCAAAGCTATGGCATATTATTTCCCTCAATTCTCTGTTTAGGGCAAGAACATGACAGCAAAGGAGCTTTTTAAAATCCTAATTTCCTATTAGAGGGTGCTTGGGAAGTTCAAATCAAAACATTTGGCAGAAATTCTTTTGGCTTGGGCAGAAGACTCTCAGCTTTACCATCAATAATCTGCCTGGTTTCTGGCCAGCTTGCCTGTCTGGCTTCCTCACATCTTGAGCACTCCGGCAGCCCAGGAAGCAGAAGGCAGATGATATTGTGGAAATGCCAAAAACTGGGTTCTTGAATCTGAGGAGTCCTGAGTCCTGGAGTCTGTGTAATCAGGTAGACAGTCTGTCCCCAAATCAGACTGAGAGTCTGTGTAGAGACTCTGGAAAAGTGTTTAGGAATGGCAGAACCCTATTTTTCATTTTGTGGGGACTGTTTCTCACACTGGTGCTCCATGCTATGCTTGAAATGCCTCGTTGCCCTTGGATTATTCTGAATGCATTACAGCTAAAAGAGGGAATACACTTCATGGTGAAGAAAAGCAAATTTTTTTTTTTTTAAAGTACAGGGATACCTGTAATTACAACTGTAGAATCTGGCTTCTAATGTATGTTACATAAATAGCTGGTGGGTTTGAAAGGTGAACTTTGCCAGTGGCAATTACTGTGGATTCTTCCATGCCTGTCTGCTTGATTGAATCCATTAGTGATAATTAAATGAAAGATACTTGGTACTTGAAATAACATCTTTTTGTAGAAATATATGTATTCCAATGCTTTGTGTTCAATATCACAGTGCATTAATTTTTAAAGGGTTTTTTTTAAGAACTCATTTATAATTATACGGTATTGATAGAATTAAAGAATTTCTGCATCTGTTCTTATTTTTGTTACATGTACAATGTAGAGTTTGAAGCAATTTTTCTAATATTTTACCAGTTATAAAATATTTCAGCTGAAGTACCTTAACTTTAAGAACACTGAAACTACCAGTCTAAATAAATAAACCCCTAAAATAAACCTATTTATGTTGGTATTAAGATCACTTGCTACCTTAAGAGCAGTATCTTAGACTTTTTTAAACATCTGCCAGTACACATTTTTGGCTCATATACAAATTACATAAAATTTCACTGTATTCTGCTACTATTTTATGCTTACTGGGTACTGGGGCAGCTTCATAAAAATGTACATATGTTCAAAAGGGGACTGCAGTAACAGAAAAACAAAAGAATGAACAGGTCATCACAAGTTAGTGACATTTTCCATCCTCTGAGCTGCCATTTTCTAGCGTGAAAAACACTGGTGCGGAAACAAAAGATGCCTCTAGATAGCTTTCAATTTGCAAAAATCCCTCTTCCGTAGATCATATGTCTGGCCAGCTTTGACGTGTTTCTAGAGTCATAATTTCATAGGTGAGTGCATTTGAAAAATGTCTTCAGTTTGATAGGGACAAATAAGCTTTTGTTCCACAGCAGGCATGCATGTCTTATCTTTGTTCCTATTCACAGCACTTTCAATAAGCATATTTATTCTGGTGAGTATCAAGAAAATCTAATATATGTTAAAACCTATGTTAAAATTTCAGTTCCTCTATAGTCTTTTAACTTTGCTGTCACCTTTGCTGTTGTTAATATATAATAGTGTGTATTAGCACTTACAAAGCATTTCAAGATGAGTATAATCAACAACTCTCCTAATTGCTGACTATTGGTTTTGAGAGATAACTTAAAAAGATTGAGAGAACAGCATTTTACAGATGCCATTGCAGTATATGGCTGGCTGTAAAGGAACATTTTAAAATTAATAATTTATGTGCCCTAGATATACTAGATTCTTGACTGAACAGAAATTATCATTATCTCCCCAAAGTCTCCAGTCTAAATCTTAGAAAAGAAGCAAAAAATTAAGAGTGGTAGAGACAGATTAATTAAACACTGTGGTTCTGGTTTTTAGTGACTACACTCTAAAATGTGTACGAGATAAAGAAGATATGGTTGTGTATGTCTCATTATTTATTCTGAGCCTTGAGAAAGAGGGAAATTTTCAAGGAGATTTGAGAAAGTAGTAGGAGAATCAGATATTATGTACATGGGACTAAATGGGACCTCTCCTGTGATTACATAACCCCATGCCTTGTGGTCTCTCTTATAAGTTATCATCTTCATATGAAAAATTATTCCTGCTAAGGACTGTCCCAGAATTTTGTCTCTCCAACATCTAGAACTTTAAATTTCTAGCCTAAATGTATTCAGCCACTATACCCATTTATTTTTGTCCAAAGACTAATGTAGTTTAAATGCTTCCTTCTTCACTGTTTCCAGTCTTAGCAGACCACTGAACAGGAATGGCAGTCCAACTGCTTTTTCTTGATATTTGCAATGGAATGGTTTCAAAAGGCTGAATTGCAGGCACAACAACTTCAGATTGCTTGAAATCAATGGCCTTATTAAACTCTGGATAGAGAAGAAGTCAGTGAGAAAGAGAACAGGGAGCTGAACTGACAGAAAAAAAAAGGAAAGATGAAAATGAAGCAAACCCATGGAGAGGTTTTAATGGTTGTCAAAGTGAATGAGGAGCCATTGGGTTTGTTCACTGATGTGGCCACTTTAATCTGTGCAGTTTAAAATTAAGAGTATTTAAGAATGCAACAGAATTCTGATTGTGCCAGATGCCTTAGAGCAAAAAGTGTGTGAACCAACAGAGAAAGCTGTTGCAGTCATTCTGCCATCATGAATCCCCTTTTGGGGATAACAGCTAAATGGGACAGAACTAGTCAAAATCAGAGGTCTAGAGAGCTTGGGGAAAGCAGATCTAACTCAGTACATAGGCAGGCAGTAGCCTTTGTCATGTCACTCACATATTTCAGCCCAGGAAGTGATGCTGCTGACTCATGCTCCATCTTTTACTGTCTGTTGGAACTCATTTTGTCAAGACAACCTATTCCTCTCATTGCCCACATGCTCTATTGCTGTTTATTTTTCTAACAACACAAAAATGTTAAGCTGCACAGACTTGAGCGTACCCTTCATATGTGTCTGGTGAAACATGCAGAGCAGAGTAATTCTGCATGAGAAGTGCAGAATTCAGGTGTTACCCTCTCAAAAGTTTTCTGCAGTCATAGCTTGGAAAAAATGTTTACCCAGGACTGACTGGCAACACTCTGAGCCTTCTGAAGACATCCCACCTGGCTGGGATGCCCCAGCACCTGCTGCATTGCTGACCTGCTGGAGCTGACAGCTTGTTGAAATTCAGAGTGGGCTTCTCAAGACAGAAGCAGTCCAACACTCCTCTATTAATAGCCATGTTGACTTGGACTGGATTACAAATGAGTAATTATTTAGGCCAGCACTTTTCCTTTCACAATCTGTGGATTGCAATGTTTGTTTCAGTGCTCCAAAAATGTTGCTCTGTCCCACGCTGGACCATGACCTACCTCAAATGTAGCATGAACCATGTCTACAGGTGTAGCTGTACGTAAGTGTGTCAACAAATGTCTTGGTTTCCTCAGCTCTGGCATTTGATCTGCTGATACTTTGAGTTAGTGCATAATTTGGACTTCATGGAAAAGCTTATGACAGCTCATTAGCACAGAGATCTGAATGAGCCAGCACGGCCTGAGCACTGTTCAGGCAGAAGCTGGTTATCCTCATCATCATTATCAGGCCAGCCTCAATGTCAGTGACATGACACGAAACATTACAGACTGCTCTTCATTGCTGCATCATTAGAAAAGGTTTTGGCAGCAGCCAGAGCAACAACATCCACAGCTTCTTAGAGTTCTTGTTGCTCCTTTGCCTCTAACCTCAGCTGCCAAAGACCTGTGATGTGCAGTGAGGGATAACTTCAAAGGAAGCTTCTCAGTAATCGTGTGGGTTTCACTCTAGCAGTTACCAGCTCGTATCACAGACCCTGCTCTTTCTCAAGTCTGTGAGGCACAGCCATTCATTATTTAGCCATCCATCCTGTCAGAGCAGTGCAGGTTCTGGGGCCACCTGGTATTCCTGCTTCACTTTCACTAGCCAAAAATGTCTTCCTGTTTAAAAACTGTTGACCCATTGAATCTCTCTTTGATTTTTATTAGGACAGTATGTGTTGAAGCAGCAATCGTTGTCAAGCAAAACACTAATTAGCAGGACCAGTGATGGCAAATCTGATCCTAAATGATTGATTTAGAATAATTATAGATGCATTTGCACAGTAATAGTGAGCATAGTGTTATGGCATGATGAGTTGTTAAGTTACATGAGTTATTGTGAAGTTTAATTGTTTAGAGTCCTGATAGCTCCACTATCCCACAGGGATGATTTTTTTAAAAATCTGGCTCTGAGGTTTTTACTTTGAAAAGTTCAGATTCTTGTGGGCTTTTTTCCTAGCTTCTTTTTAAGTGAGTTTTTTGGCTGGACAAGAAAATTAAAATATGTAAAATGTCATCAAACATTAGTTTGATGATAGTTATGAGTAGTGAAGCTGAAAACTGAGCACTCACACATGCTCTATATACCTTTAAATGAAATGTGGTAGTACTCTATTTCTTTATATATGGGATGTATAAATAATTCTGCAAATTTTACCCTAAAATTCAGTTTTAAAAAAGAAATTAAATTGTTCACAAGAGATAAAATATCACTTTAAAATAATCTGAAAAAGTTGTAAATGGTATTTTTTTATGCAGAAAGGCAGCTATTATATAACAGAATATAAAAAGTGATTTTTTAATATATATGTATATATATATAACAATTCTAACATGGAAAGTAAAGCTGTATGTTTTCAAATTTACCTTACAGCACTGGTAAAAAGAACAATGGAGTCCCTGCAGCAAACCACAGCCTTGGAAGTGCCACTGAAGGTAGGGACAAATTTCAATTTCCATTTCTTTCTCAGGCATTCTTAGCTTTGTACATCATCATCATCATATTAGGAGTCTAGAAACAACTATTTTGCTTTTCACTTCAATTGTTTCATTTTCATATTTGCGGTTATTGCTTTTTCAAGTTACTACAAAAGCTCCAAAGGAAAATAACTGAAAGAAAGTATACTCCCTTTTGGAAAGTGAGATCGTTGTAGCAATGCATATGGTAATTTAAAAATCTATTTCATTCATTGCCATGAAACTTCTGTTGAGTTGTGGTGGAGTGAGAAATATGTCCCTTTAATAGGCTTTCTAGATGTGCCAGGCATTCGTTACTGCTGAAAAAATATTGCAAAAGATCTTTCTTCAGTAATTTTCACTTAGAAAATGGGTCTATTTAACATTTCTGTGTGCATGCCTAACACACAAAGCAGGCAAAATTGCTGGTCATTGCTAGAGGTACAGGACATCATCTACCAGACCCAATCTGTAAAAAGTGAGCAGATAACTACACAGCTATCTATGTATTGGACCTAATTGTAATTACGTTATAAAAGAATTATGTTTTTCTCTCTACAAAACTGGTACCTGTCACTGTAGCCTACTGCTCAGCTTTTGTTGCTTGGTAAAAGACTAAAGCTCCTGGGAATCCCTAAACTTCAGGGAGCAACAGCCCAAAGGTTTCCAGTTTCCTGACAAATGGAGTACTTGGTGTTGCCAGGTCACTCACTCAGCAGTAATACTCAACAAGATTCAGGGACAGAAACAGCTTTATTCTGATTATTTCAGAAATGGTTGCAACCTACAGACTTGTACTAATGGAAACTGTTGAAAAAAAACCCCTACTCAAGTATTTGTCTTGCATTTCTTCCTCCAGATTTTCTATATCTATTGCAACATTCTAGCCACTTTGTGAGGCTTTCTCTGGAGGTCTTGCAGTTACAAGACCCTTTATGGGTCCTTAGAGAGCCCATCCTTCCCACAAAAATTGAGAAAGGATAATGAAGGATATCCAAGATCTAAATTACTCTTTCTACTTCTCACTGTTCACTTAACCCTTGTAAGATTTTACATTCCTGTTTACTAAATATGGTCCAGTAAGACTTTTTGGCCACACTGGGGTTATAATTTTTTTGCACTAATACTCCTGAGCTTTGAAAACTGCATTTCTGTAGGTTGCTTACATTGTACACCTGTGTTTGCCTTTCTTCTTTTGTTACAAATTCCTTGGGAAAAACAAAACAAAAAAAACCCGCAGGAGTGGTTTTCAAGGTATATTACTTTTTTTTTTTTAAATTACTGTATTAGATACCTGGCATTCATGTTGCTATAAGGTTCCTAAAAATAATCAAATATGGTATTATTGGTGGCATATAAAGTGAATAGCAACACTATGGTCCTTTATGGATAGATTTAGGAGACTTTTTGGTGCCTTTGTCAGAGGTAACAACATTAATACTTTGTCTGAGGCAGTCATGGTCATGAAATAAATATGAGCACTCTACTAGGTTTCTAAGAAAGACAAATGTTTACATGGTTACTGAGAGTGTTCATAGTTACAGGGTAGAATATCATTTTAGTGTTACATTTTTCAGACTAACCATGAAGTGGCAGAAGGTTTCAATATCCTGTGGACAAATGGGACATACCATTTGTGTTATTCACCTCTGTCTAAGGTGTTTTACTGTCACACACTGACAGTAACATCTCAATGCATTAAACAGATGGATTCAATGTGCCATTCCCATCAGAACAGTAATTCTCCATTAAGCATCAGCTATGCCTTAACAGGTGAAAAGAAATACGTTCTTGGACAATAAGTAGTTCTCTAGGGTTTTCAAAGATTAGGACTTTTTAGTAGGCAGTAGAAGTATTTGGAGGTACACATTTCATTACCTTTGTTTGGTCTTCTTTTCCTAAGCAAGTTACTCTAGGAGTCCTGACATAGTTTTGCTCGTGCAGCATGTTAGACTACATCCATCATGAAGATACTTTACCTTCCTCTGAAGCCTCAAAAAGAGATCAATGACAGAGGCCAGATAGAAAACATAAAGTTTGATCTCAGAGAAGAAATTGAGAGTGATCTTTAAAAAAAAAAGTGGGTTTTTTTTTTCATGTTGTTTACCCTTCTATACAGTAGGAAAATGTCTTTTAGGATTCGAGATGTTGAAGATGAAAAGATTTTTGTGAAATGCTCCTGCTCTCCATCAACAGACTTCAGCTAAATATGTCTTATGTGCTTGGTTAATGTGAATATTATTTTTAATATGGAGACAAAATGTCACTAAAGTAGAGCACACATAGAGTCTTAATGGGGAGAGATCTCTTTTTCTTCTTTGAGGTAAAGGATGCTTTATCTTTGAAGTAGCTTTTTTTTTCCAAAATATAGTCCATGCTAATGAGGCAGCTTTCATGTCAACAAATCTACTGTGTACAAGAGCACCAGGAACTGCAAAACAAACTGAAATTAAACCAAAGCAACAATAACAATACCTCAGAATTTTAAAATGGGGGTTAAAAAACCCTAATACCTTTATGCATTGCTGACAAAGTTGCTGATGACAAATGTCAAAAATCATCATTTGTACCACTTTTAAAAGCATAAGATGAATTTTGCTTTAGTGTATTCTTTGCAATTCAGTAACATGTATTTGCAATTTGAAAACTAAAGGTTAGTTTAAATTGTTAAGGTATTTTTATCAGAATTGTAGCAATAATTGAGTATTAATAGAAATGAAAAACATTTCATATTGGATAGGCATGTAATCTAGAGCAGTATCAACATCCAAAGGGAAAAGCAAAAATAGTAATCTTGCTGTATGTGATGTGTTTATTTGTTTAATTTTTTTTTTCCTGACAGGTTCCCTTGAAAGTGATTCTCACCACTGGGAAATCATGGGGGTGTATGACAGAATTGCAGGAGATGTAAAGCAGTCATTGGGGATGTTATTCAGTACCCAAACACCTCATTGGCCTGTGCTGATTCCTCACTGAATCACTAGGCAACAGCGCTGCTGGATCTTTCATAAGCACCTAATACTCTGCATGTGAATTTTTTTACTTCATTTTGTCTGTAGCCCTAGGCAACAGCAGTGAGATAAAACTGGTTTTTACCAGTTCATTGTGTTTCCTTTAGCCAAGGTATCCAGCGGGGAGCTGCTTTTGTTCACAGCTAAATTACTACATGTAAGAAATGAAACAAGACAGTGTTAACCCTTTGGGAGCATCACAAATATATTTGAGTTACACGGATGTTTAGACTTTAATGTTAAGGATTTTGAGAAGTGCTTGTGTAAAAATACTTATAAGCTGGCAGTATTTGAACTGTGTCAGATGCTTAACTATTGTGTTCAGCTTATTTTGTATTTTGTGAGTAGAATGTAGCTGCTTGGTGTTCATCACACATTAAATGTCCCATTCCTCAGACCTAGAAAAACAGTTAATGAAATTAATTTTTATCTAGAATTTTGGAGCAAAACAGGTAAACAAAACTAGAAGCTTAGATGTATTAAAAATAAAGAGATTCTTGTCCATTCAGTTAATTTCAAACTGAGTTTGCACTGTAGCCTTAGCATACTTTAGAACAAAGTATTGCAGTTTTGCCTAATCTATTATTTATATTACTGATATAATGATAAATATTGTTTAGATAAATTTTAGGATTCAGCATTATTGTTTTTAGGATTCAGGCTTTTACTTCAATGTTTGGATTTTTTATTAACAATTTGATTTTCCATAGAGTTTATTCTTCAAATGAGATTTGTTTCATAACATTACTGTTTTACAAGATCTGTCTCTGTGCTTGTGGAATATGAAATTGTCCTTGAAGTCTACTGATTATTCAGAAGTTGAAGTCAAGCACAAAACTTTTAAGAGTTATTCAGTATGTTTCAGCATTAGACATCAAATTATTGCAGTAATACAATTTAAATTCTAGAACTGTATGATTGTAAAGACTTTTCAGCATTTTTAGTTTGTATAATTAAATAATTTTACTTTGCACTTAAAGCCATTAAACATTGTTTTGTTGTGTTGCTTATTAATCATACATAACCTGTCAGCTGACGTGAGTCAGTAGTTTCTAAAAATTGATTCTTATAAAACTGGCATTGATCCTGTAAGCAAAGTCAGAACCTTCTGCATATTAACTGGGGTCAGCTTTCTGGCAGGGGGGTTCCAGCCTGCCTGGCTGTGACACCATTCCAGGTGCTGTGAGCAGAGGCCCTGATCCCACCTCTCCAGCAGAGAGGAGGCTGCACAAGTTTTCTTCTGCTTTTTGCTATTTCAAACCCTCTGTGTTTGCAGTGGCATTGAATAAATGTGAAATGTTCTACTATCTCATCTCTTTCACTCCTCTAAAGATCTCCTGGTTTTGGGAGGCCTCTACTAACTAAGCCCTGTTTCTCTAAGGTTACATTACTAACCTTCCTACTAAATGGAGGAAAAAAAAAAATTTGGGTACATTCCCAGCTGATTTTCACCTTGTGTATTTTTCTTAGGATGTGTACTTTACAATTAGATAGATGGTGTATTTTTTCAAGCCCCAAACAGCACTAGGAATACCCTCCAGCTTAACAAAAACCAAAAACACAGTTAAGAACAAAAAGAACCTCAATCTACTTGTGTGAATTGACATCTGTTCAAATATGAAGCCACAGAAATGGAGAGGTCACCATACAAATTTTCTAACACAACCCTTCACAAAAGACTCTCAGTCACAGTTCCCCAGATGTGCACTTTGTGTAGGTTGTCATACAAGCAGGCAAAGTTCATATTTTATTCTCCTTGTGTCACAGTTTATTTAGGATTTCAAATTCCCAAAGAATCAGCTAACAGAAGGAAGAAGGCCAAGCAATAAAGCACCAGTTTATCACGTGTGTCCAAGGGCTCACGCTGTGTACACTGGTGTAAGGGCAAAAGGCAAACTGGCATAATTTTGGAGGTTTGTTGCTGACCAAGTCTTGAGACTTGGTGATGTTTGTGTCTCCCCAGCTTGCAAGACACATACCATGAACTTGGGACATCATTCGAGTGCTCCAGATTCTCCAGTAAAGAAACTGAGAAGCTTTCTCCACTTGAGAAAGAGTAGTGTTTGCAATTCATTTCCCAACAACATGTCCCAGCATTGACGTCCCAATTTCCAGAGGACAAGGCATCAGTATTACCACTCTTGTGTGCTGATCTATGTATAATCATAAAATCTGGGCAGTGCAGTTTTTCCAAACCTTAGTCGAGATCTGAATCTAAAGAGCCATTATAGGAAGCAAGGCCAGTCCTGACCACAGACTTCCTCCCAAATAAATATAGGTGAAAATATTCAGTATTTGATGACTGCCTCCAATTCCTTTGGGTGGCACAATAATTTCACACCACAGAACTCAAGACCCTTATTATAATAAATAACCACCTTGTCAGGTTATTTTTGTTCTGCATGAAAGGGTCTTTAAAACATGGTTAGACTTGAGCAGGAACAATCATAAGAGCACTTTTCCATCCTTAAAACTCTCAATTTGATCTCTAAAATCATTCCCTTTTCCTCACAACCTACAAAGAAGTACTGGAAGAGCAAGAAACAAAAACTTCTGTTTGAATTGCAGAACCCTACAAAAGTACTGATCCATGAGCATGGGAAATCACAGAATAGATGGACAGAAGGAAAGAGCTGGTTGTACTTAGTTTCAGATATCCTTTGTGAGCAGGAGTTTCATTAATTGATTCTCTGAACACAGTAATAACACCCTTTTGAACTGATTTGTGTCTGGGTTTAATTTCAGGTTTGTCTTTGATGGCCTGAATCTTCCTTTAGCTCATCTGTAAATCTCTTTGTTTGCCATGTGAAGTAGTGGGGAAAGAGCACTATTTGAAAATACTTTAACTCAGTGTCTGTGGGCAATGGAACAGCTCAGCTGTTTGCTGGTGTTTGCATGGGATGGCACAGTCAAAACTTCCCTGTTCACAAATCTTGTAATATCCACATGCAGCTGTGGGACAGCAGGACTGATCCTCAGTGCTGGTCCAACCTGATAATAACCACAGCTCAAACACTGGCCTCAGATTTTACGTGAGCAAGACATTTTAAATGTGGGAAGGGAAAAAAAGGTGTGAGTTTTTGAAAAGTAAGAGTAGATTAAGAGATTGAATCTACTAGATCACCCAGGACATAGTTTTGTTCATGTTAATGATTAAGAAAAAACCCTTAAAAATTAACTAATTTCATTTTTTGGGAGTCAACAAAACTTGTTCCTCTAATTTCTTGTTTAATCTAATTTAGAAAGGAGACCAAAGAACAGGTTCAAGGTTGTATGATAGTTTCTTCATACATTTCCTCAATGGCCTGAAACATCTTTTGTTTCTTCTCTATTAGAAGACTGGACACATCCCTGAGTAACCTCTTTTTGACCTCATACTTCACTCTACTTTGAGCAGGTGGTTGGACTGGAGACATCCTGAGGTGCCATCCAACCTGAATTTTGGTCCTATGTCATTCCTCAGTTAGACGACAGCAATCACCTGGGTGGAAGACAAAGCAGAAATTCCCTTCAGACATTCTGCTGCACCACATGAAGGATATAGTGCCATTCCAGAAGAAGCCCCAGAAATGTTTTGGGATTTGCCTTCCCACCTGTGTTGCCTCATTCTGTGCCAGCATTTACTATATTCCCTGGCTCACAGGCTCACTTTTGGCTGGCATACTTCCTTTTGGTATTAGCACATTGTCAGAAACATTCAGGGAGTGGAAAGAAATCGTTTTTTCTGCCATTCTGCAATGGTTTTAGTAGAGAGTGCATCTCTGGGTTTACAATAAGTTTCAATTGTGCCCTGTCTTTGCCTTGCTGGGAAACATCCCCAGCCTAATAATCAGCTCATCCCTCCTGGAGATAACAGCCAGTGTTGTCACTGGTCAGCTGGTTCTCTTGAGAGAGATTTGAAGTGCACTTCTACCACCTGTCTCTGGAAGTCCCTTTTTTGTTATCAAGCATGTCATTACCTACTCTAAGTCTAATTTTTTATGCTGTCGACTTGTGTTTTGAATTGTGGAGGTCCAGCTTTCCGCCAGCTTTTGCACATTTTTGGTGCACTTTTCCACATCACCTTCTCCGTTCAAGGTTAATTAGTTGGACAATTTTTAGCTTTTTTCTTCCTCAGCTTTTGTTTCTTACACTGACACTTTTCCACTGCTAACCTTTCCTCCCACTTCATAGATACTGTTATTATTTCTAGTAAAAATATCGCTATTAGTTGTCCACAAGTTTTAAAAAAATATATATTTTTACCTCTAATCTTTGTGCTCTCAGTTCACTCTTCTCTGCCATTTGGCATGACATTTATGCATTTATGGCATTTTAAGACTGTTCTCTGGCCAGCTATATTTTTACTGTAGTTGTTCATTTCATGATCAATTTTTCCAGGCTATCAAAAATTGACTGTAGAAATTCTCTCTGGTTTCCGCCCTCCTCCCTCCCCCGACATTTTTTGGCAGCTTCATCTGCTGTGCACAGAATTTCTCACATCTAATTATTCAAAAGTGTCATGCATCAGATTACAATCCCATTTTCTAATTTGTGTGTTAGACAGAGTACTGTAGTTACAGGCTCCTGAGAATCAACCTCCATCCTCCCCACGAATGGCTGCTGCCTGCTACACTGCCAACCTCTACAGAATTGGCTGAGACAGAATTAAGTATCTCCCTGGGTTACTTGGCCTCTTTGCACTGATCCATTCGTCTACATCCAGCTGACTCCAGAAATTAGTTAATTGCTGATTTATTCTAAATGTTTTATTGGTATCTGGTTAGGTGAAGAAGAAAAGTGTCCTCAGGACTTCTGCCAGAAATATTTTTTCTCTCTCTTTTTAACTCTAAGCTATGTCCCAGAGCCAGTTCAGGCTGATGATTGACTCCAAACTGCAAGTGAAAGACACCTATAAGAACTTAATTTCTTCACAATGAATAAATTCTGCAGCAATTTGAAAGCTGAGCCACCCTACTCGCCTGCCAGCAATCCCCATCTCTGTTTATCTTCCCATTCATTCACTTGAACCATGATGTTAAATTAAATAAGCTTCCCAGGGAGGTTTTCCTTTAAATATAATGAGCTTTTGTAACATATGAGCTGGGAGAAGTCAACATCTTCCCTTGGGGCCTCTGTGGGTCTCAGATGAGGTTAAAAAAGTGTTGTAAATGTTGGGCTGTAGTCAAACTCTCTGGCTGCTTCTGATACTATGGCTTGTGATATATTTTTCTTCTGGAGGTGAATTTTTTTAGTCCTTTCACTTCTTCTCATACTTGACCTAAAATTTAACCTTCTCCTGGCATTATCCATATCCTTTAACACCTTCCATTTCCTGTAAATCAGGTTAATAAAAACGTCTTTAATTCATTCTACACCCCCAGTCTGGGCAGACATTTATCATTGCACAACAAACCAAATATTCTGACAATGAATCATATATTTCTTTCCTGGGAAGGACTTGAATCCTGTTTATATTGCTTTTGTAGAATTGAAATCTTGCTTTAAGTCCTTCTGGCCAACAGGTTTATAATTCAAAAGGATTTTGACACAATGGAATAGTAGTATAAGATAAATATAAAGAAGCGAGGATAAATGCAAAGTTTCACACAAAAGCAAAACCAGTTACCTATCCAAATGTAGGCAATATATTTCCTAAAATGTAGGGAACAACTAGTTAGGTATCAATTTCAGGAAAGGACCTGGGGATCTGAAGGTGTTTGTAGAATGATCAAAAGTGGTGTAACCAATCCCTCCACTTGCTTCAGCCCCAGCAAGGTCTCAGTTGAATGCCCTGCCCAATTTTCAGAATTGCATTTCAGAAAATAGATGGAGCAACAAGAATCCACAGGAGACCAACAGGAGTGATCAGAGCTACAGACAATACCACCTGTAAGGAAAGGCTGCAAGACTGAGTTGTCTTAGTTGTTCTTCATGAGAAGACTGAGGAGAAATCTAAAAGGATTCATCCAGTATGAGATTGGCTGCCATAAAGGTGGCAGTGAACTGCTCCATAGGTCCCCTAGAGATAGAATGGGAAGACAGGGGCTTAAATTTCAGCAAGGTGTAACTAGGGAAGATGTTAAGCAAGTCTTCAGAAAGAATGCTAGTGATAGCTGAATATTTGGATGGACTTGAATAGAGCTTGTTGGTGTCACGCAGCATTTTTAGGAACAGGTATACACTCAGCACTCCACAAAATGCCTAGCACCTGTCCCTTGTTTGCCAGTCCTCTTAACATCCAAGTAGCCTGCTCAAAATCTGTGCACAGGGAAGTGATTGATTCTGCCCCTCTGGAGAGTGCCAGCTTCTGGGATTCACTTCCTTGTGACTGATATCCATGGCTTTTTTTTCTAACACTGAGGAGGCTGTTCCTAACTTCTAAAGGCAGTCAGAGCAATGGACATTGCTGCTGCTCCTGTCCTTTTATCTACAAAGTGTAGGAAACCTTTCTCCCTGAAAGGCTTTCAACATCCACCACCCACAGGAATGCACAAATCACAAGATTACAGGATGTTCTGCCGAGGAGCTTTCTGTGCTCCCTCTTGGGGCTGGCCACTCCATTTGAACTAATCAATATTTGCTCTGAGAGAGACCAAAAAAAACCCAACAACAACAACAAAAGGCACAATTGTCCAGCCTCCAAGTTACTGCATCCCACAGGAAAGCCCGGCCTCTGTCTCCAGTCTTCAATCCAGGTAATATTTCATATTTCAAAATACGTCTTTGCCCATAGGTACACACCAGTGAAATCCCTGCCTTTTGCCCTTGCACAGGAAGACTTTCCACTTTTTCATCAATCCTGCATTATGGATCCTCCATGCCCCTCTTCATGCTCCACACTAGTGGTACAGAGCCAGGAATGTGCTTTCTTGTCCCCGCTTCCCCTCCATCATCTTCTGACACAAGGGTGGGCACTTAAGCTATTTTTATGTGATGTCTTAGCCTTAGAGCTCATTTCTAGATTCCTCATATTTCAGTTATTTCAATAAATTATCTTAGCAGCAGGTGTTATTCACTCCTTATCCCACTCTACCTCCTGCTTTTTTTGCTCATTGATACTTTTGTACCTAACAGTTGCCAATAACATTTTTTTTACTCCTTACTCCAAGGACATTCATCATCAGCAAAATCAAAGTCTCTTTTTTAACTTGTGGGTTTTTGGTTTTTTTTTATTTCCAAATCTACCAGCTTAAAGCATTGTCCCGTTTGTGGTTTATTTAAACACATTAGTCATAGGGAGGAAATTGTGCAATTGAAACCCTTTTACTGCCTACATGAACCTCACATTGTAGGCTAAGTGTTTAATCTTCAGATATTTCCTTTTCCTGCCTTGGAGAAATGGGGAAGAGAATGTGGGTTCTCTTCCCCAAAAACTAGTGATATGACAGAATTCATGAGATAAAACTGAGCCTAATGGAAACCTGCATGGAAAAGACTCAATTCAGAAAGTATGGAGATACTCTGAAGAAGTCTCTATCTTTCTGCTTCCCACAGTTAAGGAACAGGAAAGTTTTGAACCCATTGCTACTGATAACTGAATTTGGAAATCACTGCAGGGATCCAAGATCTCAAGCCTGCTTTGTAATTTTAGCATCTGCAAGAGGTTTAGAGAAGAACCACAATTTAGAGCAGCCCTCCCAGTGTGTATCTTTAAGTGCATAATGATTTCTTGCCTCAGGTTCTTTGAAATTTCATCTGAGCCATCTGTCCACCACTACTCTCCAGACAACTTAGTGCTTACAGGCCAAGGCATTCCTCCTCACAGTGTCTGCTGGGATAGATCTCAAGTTTTGCTTACAGAGAAACAAGGTTTTCAGATGACTTCCTTTTGGAATGGTCTGTGGTGCTCTTATTCCATAAGGCTGTGGCGGAAACGCAGCCCCTGGCAGTGCTACCAGTCAGGACACAAGCATGAAACCATTACCAAGGCAGGCTGTATCAAACATTTTATGGGAAGTGGTTTTCTATGTCTGTTTATTTCTGTTTTCCTTAGACTCTGACATACCTTGTCTGTAAAGACTGATCTTGAGTCACCTGCACAGAACATGGCCTTTGGCCATCTACCACAAAAAACCCCAGTGCCAGAGCCACACAGATTCTTCATGTCCTTGTAACTAAATCAAACCAGCCCCTTTGAAAACCTGGCATTGTAATGATTGGAGTGGTTTGTGTGTAGAAATCATAAATAGGCTTTATTAGGCTGAGCAGCATAGACAAAATGCTTGGCATTTACAATTTAAATGTCTAACTCTGATAGCACTCCCAGAAATAATAATTAAGTAGGAACTAAATGGCTTTCTTTAATTAAAATGTTTTGCCAGGAAAACATCACTGATAGGTACTTCACTTCCTAGAACTTCATGTCCCAGTAAACTGACCAAGGGTTACTATATTGAATTTCAGCAAATGCCTCCACACCCATTACAGGAGCTCACTCTAGTGTAGTTTGGGTGGCTCAGTGATGGTGGAACAGCAGAGAGCACAGCGTGGGCTGCAGGAGCCACTTGGGAAGGTGACTGCTCCAGGGAAGGTCATGTGGGAAGCTCTGCACTGTTGCTGCCCTGCTGTAACACCTCTTACAAGCTCAGACCCAGAGGAATTCCCTCAAAGTCCCACTCTGTGGGTATTCCTGAAGTAAAGAAGTGAAGAGGGGCAAAGATACTGTGGCCCATCTCTTAAAATGCCTGCAGTGGGCAGAGGTGAGCCCACCATATGTTTGGGCCACCCTGGTTTAGAGCACCTTGTTCAGAGCAAGAGCCACCAGTGAAAGCAGCTTGAACTTGTCAGCTCTGCAGCATGAGAATCACACAACCTTGATTAAACTCATTAGCTATAGAATGAATGTACAGAGATCTGTGTGATATTCTCTAATTTAGTGGAAAGGGAACAAAGAAACAAGCTTGAACATTGTTCCTTACCTGGACCTGGTGTTTCACCTAACACAGATTTCCACAATACCAGACATCACAACAAGCAAAGCTCTCTGGGCAGCCACCTGAGTGCTTGGAGAATGAGCTCTGCAGCCTCCAATTCTGTCTGGCTGTTAACATACAGAGACTATGAGGCTACTGCACACCGATGGTAAAATAATTCTTCAGTTTAAACACACAACTCTTAAAAATATTTTTCTGAGAATGAGTTTTTGAGTACAGGACACACTTAGATACATTATTCCATACCAGCATGCTTGGAGTGTATTAAGTTCACAGCTCTTATCCATCTGACAAGGCCTTTTGTAGGGCCTGAGCTTCTGTGCTGTTTTCCCTTAAGACTTCTTTACATATGCAAAAAATACTGAAAATCTGTGTGGAAGCTCTGGTGACAAATCCTTTGAGACTATGACATGACGAAGGAACAAGCCATCTCAATGAATAATTTTGCAGTTTATTAGCATAGTGAAGTGTTTTGATTACTTTTGCTTAAATGAATGACAAAGGAACCCTTTTATCATGTACCCCGCTCATTTCGCTATTATTTGTCCTATTGAAAGCTATCTTTTTCTTTTCAATTAGGCATAAGCATAGCACATTCTTAGGACCAGAGGTGTTATGACACTGACAATAATTAAAAGGCTACTACAGAAATAATAGATAATCATGTAATTGAGCTGTGTGTCTCAGATGTTCAGAGTCTAGGAAAACAAACAATCCCAGAGAGGGAAGGGATATTTATATTTTAACCTTCATAACTTGCAAGTGCTCAAGGTATCTGTGTGACTTGTTCACGTTTGCCATGCAAACAGACCATATAATAAACCTTAATGACTCAGCATGAGAGTAAGGGAGGAGACAACAATATTCCTTACCTCTCCAGCTGGTTAACTCTCCCAAAGCACTGCTCACAGCCTGCCTGGGCTCACTTCAAACCATCTAAACACAGGCTGTCTCAAATGATAGTAGTTCCTCATGCTTAGCCAGCTGAATCATGTTCTTTGTGTTTCTAGAGGGCATTGCTGTTCATATCAAAATCTATTGTGTTTCTGTTAGAAAGAGTGTGAAAAAACGAGCATCTGCCTTCACTAAATGCACTATTTCTGCAAGTCACAGGGAGGGAATCTTGCCAGGCTGCCCAAAATCTCAAATATTGTTCTTAAACACTGCAATAGAGGTGAAGCATGAAGGGGAATTGCAGTTCTCCTCCCCGTGGCCAGACTGAAGGAGATGATGTGTCATAATCCTAGGTGTATTTATTGACATTTAGGAGACTAATACTGCAATGATAAAAAGTTCAGATCTAGCATCAGTGAAAAACACCTCAGCCTTGTGAAAATTTAATAGGCTATCATGGATATTTTCTGCAGTTTAATGCACCCAAGTGCCAGCCATACAAGTTTTTCCTGTCTGGGAACCAAACTGGAAAGTTTTCACACTATTGTATTTGTAGAAACTAGCTATCACTTTGATTTTTTTTTTCTCTCTCTTTTCCGTTTTTTCCCCCCTTCTTTTTAATTTTTTTTTTTTATTTGTTCACCCTTTTTTAGTTCCCCACGTTTCCCAGGACACTGACATCCCATCTAACATTATCTGAAATAGAATCCAATGAACAGAGCTACCTTTTTTTCTTCTGTGCATTAACCCCTACAAAACTTTATGGGAATCAAGGTAGGGATAGGTCAGTATAATTTTACTTATCATTTGAATTCCATTCACCACATTTGGCAATGCAAAAGGAGGATCTCCAGTTGGGTTCTTTCTTACAGTGGACTCAGTGGGAGAGCTGGGTGTATAGTAGACATTCTTAAGAGAAAAAAAAGGTATCTTCATTACAGAAATATATATAATTTGAGTTTTTATATGAATTGACATGCATACAGGCTAATAATGACGTTTTAAACATCATTCTTGCATTAGAGAGTGTTTTGAACAGAATGCTAATGTCTGCAATGTGAGGCAGAATCGGTGTGGTTTTTTCCCTGTGGTTAACCTTGAAGTTATTCTCAGTGGTGTTTTTCTGGATATGCTGCACTGAAATGAAAGGCAGAACTGCTTCTGTGTCATGCCCTCGTGTCTGTGTGTATCCACGAGCGGATGTGCCCACAGTGGGAGCTGCAGACAGTGCAGACACAGCCCTGCTGCCCCTGCACACCCTTGAGTTCAGCTTTCAGAGGCATGGCACAAAGTCTCTTGGGTTTGGAGCCTCTCACCCACCTGCTGGGCTGGAGTAAAAATTTGGGTCTTTGTGCAGGTTTGACATTCAGGTCATTATTATTATTTTGATAATGAGGTCATTATTCAAGGCACAAGGCTTTTGTCAGACCAAAGCAATCCAAACCCTACAAACTCCTCTTGGATTGTTCAGCTTCTCTATCCATGGAAAAACGAAAATAAAAAGTAAATCTGTATGTGAAGAGATCATCCAATCCTAAATTAATTTTCTGGAGTGATCTTTTTGGGTTTAAAAGCTTGGCCTTCCCCTTGTAATGACTCTCTAACAGGTCTGAGACACCTCGTGCTTTAAGAGCAGAAGAAATTCGTCATTCTGGGGCTGGAGGGCTCTCCACCTTCCACGCTTGGCAAAGGCCAAGAACAGCATTTGTAATCATTTAGTCATCCCTCCCCAAAACTTTCTTTGATGTTTTGACAATTCTCAAGGTGGGGAAAAGATCCATGGTGGGTCTTGGTCCAGTAGTGAATCCTCTTCCTCTTGATGCTCTGGCCAAATATCTTCCTAATGCACATTACTTTTAATGGTCCACTGACCCCTAGCATTTCTTTCTCTTCCTTAAAGTGTTCCTAAAGAAGTCACAACATGTAAGACTTAAGCATTTACTATTTTATCTTTTTTTTGTTACATTTCCACAAAGGAAAAAGCACAAAAATTAATCTTGGAAGCCAATCTCATCATACAGATTAGTCTCTCCTGTTGAGAAACAAGGTCTTTCAGCTTAGAAGGCGCTTCTGTTTTTACAAGTAAGTCCAGCAGCTGTAGCCAAAGTGGCCTCTAAACAACAGAATTGAAAAACTGATGTAGATTTTTAATGGGTATTATTCAGGGTTGCTGCAAGATAAAACATGAGTGACAACATAAAACAAATAAAGAGGAGTGAAAGGTGATTCAGTTTGCCGCGGTGTTCCTTTCTTACATTGCACTTCTCTCTCTGCAGAGAAACACAAAGCAGTTCTCTATTCTTTTCGTATTCTATCAGTTTTTTACTGTCTAGGTAAAAAATTCTAAGTAATTAGTCTGTAATATAAATACTGGTGGTGAGCAATTGATTTTCACACTTCTCTCTAGTAGATGGAACCACAGTGCAGATAACCAGTGCAGCTGGAGCACACTATTGATCACCTGAGTTTTTACAAGTAATTTTTCTTTAATGCAGCATCAAACCTTTGATTTTTTTAACAACCAGGAACATATTTCCCTGTTAAGTCTTTAAGCTTTGGTTACTGAATGCAACCATTTACCTTTAAAGCCTCAATTAATATCTGTTGAAAAAATGATAGTTTGTCCTTCAGCTTCCCCGATTTCTCAGGTGCAATTAAGCTTCTCTACAGAGGCATCATGTTAGGATTTATCTCACCTTAGGTGTTTCTAGGATAGACATTTACTGCTGGGTAGTCTAGACATGTCTTGGACTGGTCATTAATGGAGAGAAATGAGCACTTTTTGGAGCGTGATACAGCTGACCCTGCCTTTGATGTCCAGATGAGAAGATTCATCTTTCTACAGTGCCCATTCCTCTTCTGTTATAACAGACATCAGGTGCTGAATTTACTTTATTGACTTTGCAAATGCAATCAAGCACGGAAAAGAATAAAAACCTACCATGAAGAAATTAATAGGCTGATTTCCTGACAAATTTAGCCAGTAGTGTTGTAAATAGGTGCAATAAAAAAATCTTTGGGACAGGACACCCTCACCTTCACCCTCACGAGGATTTCTATTTCCTATTTATTAAAATGGAAGAGGTGGTAACTGTGGTACTTACATTTGTGTAACAGAGGCTGGTGGGAGGTGGTGTGAACCAGGAAGATGCTTAAGGGAGTCAAGAGAGAAATGTCACAGAAAGCTCCGTGAAAGGTTTGGGAGACAAAGGAAACTTCAAGGTGACTCCTGCACACCCTCAGGAGCTCTCCAAACAGACTCTGGCAACAGATGAGCAGATGTGTTTCCTGGCAAAAGGTGGGGATACATGGATGGGTGGATGGATGGAGGGAAAAATGTAGATAGCTAGATAGATAAGTAGACAAATGGAATATTTTGCAGCTGTTTGGCCAAGATAAAAACAGTTTTGTGGGCTGGATGTTCTCAGCTGGTAGACCTGAGGTCCTCCCTGCCTTGTTCCAGCCTCAACCTTCTTCCTTTATTTGGGAGAGCACCAAGTTCCTGATGGGAGGCCATGCTTATGGCAGACAGGACAGCCTGGAGTGGGCCCGTGCTGCTGCTTTGCTTTGGCTTTTCAGGAGGCATTGAGGTGTATGTAGATGGTGTGTGTGCTGGGAGCAACAGGGAAAGGGATCACGAGGTCCTGTCTCATCCAGAGCATGCGTTATGTGCCTGGGAACGCAGGGCATGGAGGCAGAGTCCTTGTCTCCATGAATTCTAATTTTTTTATCTGAAGCAATTCACCATGAAGAATGAAAGAGGCCAGGACAGGAATGTGTGGCTGGTTGGTGGAGAGTTTAGGCCCAATTAGCAGTTAATTGAGATGCTTTAAGGCACACAGCACATCCACAGCAGCTTCTAAAACCAACTCAGCTTTTGTTGCTGCTTTTCTGGTTTTTCACTAAAGCAGTTTTAAGGGTGGAGGTGTTTCTTTGGTTAGCTCTGATATAAAAGAAAGCTTGTGCACATGCACGATTTTGCAGCTGTTCTCCCCCCAGGCCGAATCCCAGAACACATTGCTATCAGCCCCAGAAGGTGTTTTGTGTTCGCCTCCTCTGAGTGAGATACTGCTATCAGCGCCTGCACCTCTGGATATGGCAGCGAAGTGACAGGGGCCAGATCCACAGGGCAAAGGCATTAAGTTTATGCTCCACGTGGCTGCCTGACTGCTCAGCTAGATAACCCTGCTCATCCCAAAGCCTCAGCCCGCACTGCTGGGGGGATGATGGCCCCGGGGTGCTGCCTGCGGGATCCAGAGTCAGGTTGCCAGGGAGTGTTGCTGGGTAGGTGTCCCCCAGCTGCCGGCTGGCAGGGCACTCCTGCAGCATTTATAACTGCCATCAGAAACTGGTTTGCTGGAGCAGACATCCCCAGAGGCTGTTCCATCAGCAATCAGTTTATTTCAAGTGTATCTAATTGTGACTGCAGGCTGGAGCCCTGTTTCCCCTCCCCAAACAGGAGGTCAGTGACTCCCAGCCCCACAGAGGTGCTCCAGAGATGGTCAGAAATAGCCTCGTGCAGGTTTCACTGGGGAACAGCCCTTTGATGCTGGTTTTTACCTCAGATAATGCACAGGTGTAGGGAAGAAAAAGGGGCCTATGTAGCTTGGGGAACCCCTGAGGTGCACCCCCACCATGAAAGCATCCTCCTCAATAACTCACTCCATCACCTTATGGCCTTGGTGGCAGACAGTAGACACTGGGTGGTTTTGTTTTGTCCTCTGCTCCAGTGGCACGTTCCTCAGGGCTGCCTCTGGTCTCAGGGAGGATTTGGGATGAGTGCTCCACCAGGCAGGTGGCAGTGGCAGCCCTAGGCCTGGTGGCCAGGGCCAGGCCAGGTCCCATGGCAGGGCTGTCTCCACAGTTACTGTGTGCAGCTTCTGGACATGGCAGTATGAGCTGGAATAGCAAGGAGAAGCATGAGGCACAAAAAGTTATCCCTATTATCAATGGAAGCAGGAATGAGGGGTATCTGCCCATGCTGGAGCTGGGGAGCTGGAAAAGATGCAGGGGCCATCTGCACATCAGTAACTTGACAGCAGTACAGTTTAGGAAAAAACTGACATAAGTTTTAGATTTTATTCATTCGTACATTATTTACAGCAGTTGCTTTCATATTACAATTCTCTTTCATCTTTTCAGTTTTCACTTATAAAAAATTAACCAAATAAACCTTATATAACCAAATTTATCACAGCAGGTCTGGTTAATTTTCACAGTTACAGCGGCCATCAGGAACAGAACTTAAGTACCTACAAGTCATTTGTCCAGAGCACCTGGCCTGCCCCTGCCTGAGGACACCCTGCTGTCCCTCGGGAGCTGGCTGGCCCCCGGGGCTCTGCAGGTGGAGACACCTCCCTGCATCGGGGTCATGCTTTGGAGGCTGGAGCTCAAAAGCCCAAAGC
Organism: Pycnonotus jocosus; assembly: GCA_013400435.1. NCBI lineage: Eukaryota > Metazoa > Chordata > Aves > Passeriformes > Pycnonotidae > Pycnonotus > Pycnonotus jocosus. Next base: position 365,335 of record VWYP01034190.1, on the reverse strand, counting down.
ACACCAAGGGATAACTTGCACACATCTCAACAGCCTGCCATGCCAGGGGAACTGTTTGCATTGCTACCTTGATGGGATGCAAACAGGTTTCCAACAGAGCTGACTCCTGCTTCCCTCCACAGAAAATTAGAGTGGTTGGTTCTGTTTTCTGCCATTGCTGAGCCTCAGAAGTGCAGTAGCAGAGTATGCTGAGGTACAAGACTGCAGCAAAAAGTGTTTACTTTCCTCTGTGTGACTCTGACAGCTCCTCCTTAATGTCTGTCTCTCCCACCAGGAATGGTATCTGCAATAACTCACCCTTAACTGAGGTGAAAATCCTGCACAGCATAAGGGCTCACAATGGCTCAGCTCTAGGGACCCCACATGGGCAGGTTCTCTTCCAAGGTGACATCCAGTTCCAGAGACTGATGGCCTTCCCTAGTACTTAATCCTGCTCCTCAGGTGCAACAGCACCCCTTAGGAACAGAGTGCTGCCAGTGTGCTCCTAACAGCATCATCTTCATTAACTATCTCCCTGGGCTCTCCCCCACGTGCTCTTTTGCTTTACAGTGGTAATTATTGCTGTTTTAGAATATGTTTGTTTTTCTTTGAGGACTTGTAGCCACTTCCCGTTACAAAGTACAGTACATACTATGCTGAACATAGAAAACACAAGACTCATTTCACATTGGTCTTGTACAACGGTGAGGAGATGCAGCGTAAGGAGCTGTTTGGGGGGATCCAAGTTTCTATTTAGGCGTGAGTGAGTAAGCCACTGCCTTAAACATGAGCAGTTCTGGGAAGCAATTTAGCCTGTTTGTTGTTGTTTGTTTTTTTTTTTTTAACTGACATTGGACATTTTCCAAATGCATACCACACATCTGCTTAACACTACCAAAGATATTATTTTTTTCCTTTACTGCATTTGTCTCAAGAAGACTTTTGCTTTAATAAAATAACACAAGCACACAAACTGCTTAAAGCTAACGGCCCAGCACAATCATAAGTACAACTCACAAAGCAACTGATGCTTTGTTAAACCTAATTACATTTTAAAAAGAAATCAAATATACATATTACAAGGCAAAAGGATTAAGCTTTGGAGGAAAAGAAATTAGAAACAATATTAGCTGTAAGTTCATTACACATGAGCAGTAGCTGCTTCTGCATTCAAACGTGTAACTTGTAAATAAATTTACAGTTGCATTATGTATTTGTTATGCTCTTGGTCTCACTACGTCTGTCTTCTACTACTTAGATTTTAAAAGCACGTTCTCTCCCACAGGTGACCATTGTGCAATACAAAGACAGCACTGAACAGCTATTTTAACTGTGTTCAAACTCCAAATGCTCGTTTAGAGCTCATTATTTTAAACAATACTGTGTTTTGACTAAACTTTCAGTTGTTCAAATGAATCTCCTGACTGATTTTTTAATGAAAGGTACTCCCAAGCAACATTCAGGTAGCAGATTTTGGTGGGAGATAAGCATAAGCTCTGTTGCATAGTCTCTATGACTGAGGGATGCAAGAGCACACCAAATTTTCCCCAAGATTCTATGTAGATCTGTTTTGCAGGAGAAAAAAAAGAACATTTTCCTTTTGCATTTTAAAGCTTACTTAACACTTAGCATCACTTAATTTTCTTTATGTGGTACAGTATATTCCACTGCAAGACTCCAGTTAAGTGTGGAACTAAAATGCCTTTATTAAGCTTTAAGTAGAGTGCATACTAAGAGCATCACACCAGCACTAATAAAACACAGGCCCCAGCACATCCCAACTGAGATTGTTAATTCAGAGGTAACCAGAGCTGGTTCCTGCCTTTGTGTGTTTGGCAATTTGGAAGTCCCTGCAGTCAGTTTCTATCCATTTGCACCTCAGCCAGCAAATCTGGCAAATTAAAAGACAGCAGACCTGCATCGCATACGGGTAGGGATCAGTGAGCAACAGCAACAGCAGCAGCAAGAATTGGGACAAGGTTTTGCAAAACCACAGTTCCCTTGGGAATTCTGACCACGGGACTTTCTGTTCTTCCAGTTGGCCACAGCAAGGACAGGGCCCAAGACACCCCTGGCACCAAACACTTTCTGCTCCTGCTGCAGGAGTGCAGCACCAGGACCCCACCTGGCACATCTCAACCCCAACAGCCACTGCTGACCCTTAGTCCTGCCTCTCCCACCCAGGGACTATTAAATTCTGACATCATGACCTAAGGAATCATCCTCATTTCCCATGGGGAGGAACACGGGTAAAACGACCCCAGGTCCCAGCCCCAGGGACAGATGTCCCCAGGGTCATTTGTCCCCTACATCTGCTGAAAGGCAATTCTGAAATGAGTCCTGCAGGCTGTACACATGCACAGGACCAAGAAGCAGGATCACTTCTGGAGAAAGCTAAAGGCTGTCTCAGAAATAGCATTTCACATCACACATGGGACAGAGGGGAGGAAAAACAGCTGGTGGCAATGCCCTGGACTTTTCTGCATCTCCCAGCAGAGACACCGTTTTCTTTCCTAAGTATCTTGCAGGTGCTGTCTGCTTCACAGAGGGAGAACACAGCACGAATTTAAAACAAATACAAATTTAAGGGTTTCAAGTTAGATTACAAACCACTTTCTTTGTTGGTTTGATTGTTCAGCACTATCAACCTGAATCTGTTCAGGGGCCGAGCTTCCCAGACAGCTTACTGCCAAATACGACGTGTTTGAGATGCCAGTTTGCTCAGGGTGTGGAGGGAGTTCCCACACACTTCACAGGGAATGGCCCAGGCGGTGCTGGAGGGCTGGGGCAACCCCAAGGCTGTGGACCATAGCCACAGTAATGCAATTTTTCCCTCCTTTCCTCTTTTTGGTTTTTTTGCTTGTTTTTTTTTTTTTTTTTTTTAATTTTAACTTTTGGACATGACACCTAGTGCTTTCCTTAGGGAGCAAGAGCTCTGTCCCAAGCCCCTCTAAGCAAAGGACACTTGAGCAGTGTCTGGTGCACAGGGATTAGCAAAAAAAGCCCCACTCTAAGGAGAGAGCAGTCAGGTGAGGAAACTGCACCTCTGCAGGCAGCACGAGGGCAGGGGGCTGTGACAGCCCACCTGGACTGCAAAGTAAGAGCAGCTGTGGGAAGTGCCTTCACATCTCTAATACATCCTCCACCTAAATCTGAACTGGTCTTACTCAACCACCACGTTTACCAATCTTGGGCTCAAACCCATGAGACGCTCCACTCTTCCTCACACTCCTGCCGATGTTGTCCTTGGAAAGAGAAACCCCCAAAATAAATCATGAAAATCCCCTCCCATCTCACACTGATGTGAGTCTCTGTTGGAATCAAGACTCAAGGACTGGCAATAGGTCCAGATCATCACCTCTTCTGCTCAGGACCAACCCCACAACCACCTTGTGCTGCTCTTCACCTACCCAGCCACTGAAATGGGATGGGGAGAGTCAGGAGATGATCCTCTGGCTGTGCTGATCTTTTCCAAGCACCTTGTTCAAACCAGTGTACCCTGAAATACGCAGAGCAGAGGGATGGATCTGCCAAAGGCAGCTCAACCTCAATGTGTCACCCTGTGACCTGCACTGTTGGTCTGCCCACACACTTCCCTGGCAGCAGGTGAGCCTGGCACAGTCCAGAACACAGCAACCCTGACCCCAGAGCCTGACCTACCACATTTAGGGAATTTCCCATGAATGAGACAAAACAACAGTATCACGTGGTGCTTTTAAGCCCAACCTTGGCAGCTCTGGGTGGGAGAGCCGCAACAACACAGGAGGTTGTACACCCCTGTCCCACTGCTGCTACCAGGGACGCAGCTCTGGCAGCCTGAGCCATCTTCCAAGGAGAGCAAACCCAGCCTATTTGGCAGCCAGCCCTTTCCTTCAGAAACAAGCTGTCCCGGCTGGAGAGCTGGGAGCAACCAGCTGGATTTCTTCCAAAAGCCTGGTCACAAAGCAACTGGCAGAAGCATTAAGGGAATAAATTTTCTTGGCAGCTACTGGCCAAGTGGCAACAACTCAATCCTTATCAGTGCATTTCCATGTGCTGGGGAGGAATGCAGACAGCACCCCCAAAGCCACCCCTTTCCAAAGCACCTCTTCCCCAGGAAACTCAATAGGTATTATGATCAGATACTGTAATATCATCAGGTAAAATTTACATGTTTTAGAAGAAAACACTGGTAAACCTGATAGTACTTCTGTGTCTGTGGGATCTGGTGGGATTTATTCCAGGTTTGGATTTTCTGACAGGATGTGGAGTTTTATTTCAAAGGCACAGGTATCAAATAAAACCAGGAACATTAGTTTAATTAAATAGCCTAATAAAAAAAATTAACACTCAATTCAGACTTTACATATTCCTTCCTTATTAAGAGACTAGTTTTTGCCTTTTTTTTTTTTACCTCTCTGAAAAGGTTTTAGTGCAGTGATTATATAGCAACAGAAAAATAAACTAAAAAAGGCACAAACTTTTGTGTTTTTCCTTTCAACTTTTGCTAACACTTTATATTTGTCTGTTTTACTTCGGTTAATAAATCACTGAATGCAGCAAGAAAATATTCTGCCGATTTCTGTACACTATACAAGAACCCCTACCAACAGTACATTATTTCAGCTTCAGGAGAAATGTACAGCATAGAAAGACTTTTAAAAATATAGTGCCCCATACAGAAATTTTGTTAATTAAACTCATGGTCTCTTGCTACAGTGCCCTTCACCATCCTCATTACCCCCTTATTGCTGGCACACATGCTGGGACTCTGCCCCTCCGACTCCTCACAGGCTGGACCAAGCCTAAGCCAAGCACTGAAAGGGCACCTGGAGTTGTGCCAAATGCCTCCTCCATCCCCAGCATCAGTTCCTGGCCCAGGGGCCTGCAGGGATGGGCTGAGCCCCCTCCCCTCTGCTCTCCGTCAGCATCGCCGGGCACATCTCAGTGCTGGGAAAGCTTCCGGCTGGAGAGGAAAGGACAGCTCCTGGCAGGAGCGGGACAGACAGCACCCCATGTCCAAGGTCTGTGCTGGCTGTCCCCTGATCTGCCCCAGGGCTCCTGTCCCCTCCCCACACCCCAAGGCTCCTTCCTTCTGCAGCTCTCCTGCTGACTCTTCCATTGTATTTGCAAGCGTGGTTAACACATGCTCTACCCCTTCACCAACTTCATCGCCATGAGGTGGGGGGGTTTCCCCCCTCACCACACGTGTAATACTTCATAAAATAATAACTGTTTTTCCCAGTAACTAAAGGAGTTTTCCTTTTAAATGTATTAGCAGAGCCAAACCCCCTCTACCCACCCGAAATTAAGTGCAGCCAGAAATGGTTTTCTGTAATACCTCTGATACCACGCTTTAAAACCTACCAGTCTTCTTTTTCCCCAAGATGTAATTCATGCAAAGTTGCTATTTGTTTAAATAAGTTATAAAAGTTGATATCTCAGGCTAGAAGAAGCTGTAGTCTTGGTTATTCTTTAGTTGGCAGGCACTGTACATACATACTGGGTACAGACACATGCCGAATCTGCTTTGCATTGCTTTTTGCATTGTACGATTCACAAATCTGACATCATTAAAGCAGTTAATTACCTTTGATGGAAGGCTGCAGTGAGGCCATCTACATTTATCAAACAAGCAGCTGGTTAAGATAATAAGTACGCTCCCCCCCACCCCGGTGCTCCCCAAAATGCTATTATCTGTCACACGTTGCTTCTCTGAAGTGGTGAGATTTGGTGCGCACATTAATGTGCAAATGTGTTGCCATAGGAACTGCAGCCTCCATTACGCCTCAACGACACCATTCAGCAAAAGCCAAAACTAAAAATAACAACAACAACAACAAAAAATAACCCTTAAAAATAAGATGAAAACAAACAAAAACCCCCAAAAGGCAGCAAAGAGAAAGTCCAACGCACATGCGGAGTCTGGCCCAGGACTGCAGGTTACGTGTGGCTACAGAACAGCGCAGGAGATACTTAGGTTTGATCTTAACTTCACACTATGGTACAATGGGGCTCAGTTCAGCCGGTCCGAGTCTGTGCTGGCTTAGGAAGAAGGGGGAGGTGGAGCGGAGTCGTGGTTACCGGATGCACCCGGGGTCTCTCAGACATTTGGCAGAATGAGGCACATCCAAAAAAAGTGCAACACCAGTGCCGTGGTGGCAGTGCGATGTGTTTGAGTGCGTGCACGCGCTTTCCTCTTCATGCATTGTAGCAAGCGGGTTGGGGCAGGGGGGCAGGGTGTACCCCCCACCTTTTCTCTGAAAACTAATTAACCAGTAGATTACGGTAAGAGGAATGCATATTCTACTTACTGATGCGTGAAATACTGAAAACTGCATTCAAGTAATATTTCTGCACTATTATGAATGCATCACTATGTTATCTTACACCTGGGAAAGGAGAGGACTATGTACACCAGAGCAGTTGTACTATTTTGCAGTAAGTTTCTGTGCTTTACGGAGGTACCTGGGAAGGAGAGGCCGGTGCTCCGCCCCACCCCGCTGGGTTGCAGGACTCCCAGCACCACCACCTACAGCATGCGAGGAAGGGGCGCTGCTCGGCCGGCCCATCGAGCTGAACGGAGCAAACCAAAACGTGACGTGTGGGTACAAAAACTAACTCAAAATTGGCAAATAAATGGTGATGAGAAATAGAAGGGTAATTTATTATTTTTGAAGGGGGAAGAAGGGGAGAAGAATTTTTTTGTTTTGTTTTGGTTGGTGGGGTTTTTTTTTATTCTTCCCGCAGCTGCAGGCGGTAGCGGTGGTAGCGGACCTGGAAAAACATTCTCTCCAGTAAGGAGCGCGTCATCCCTGGCAGGGCATAATGTTCCACAACACCCACGTGCTTGAACCCCAAGGACTCATAGAGCCTGTGGGCTGCCATCTTCACGGCCGTGGTTCCCAGCACGACAGAGGAGTAGTTGTTGAGCATGGCGAACTCCAGCACCTTGCGGCCCAGGGCCTTGGCGATCCCTTTGCCGCGGTAGTTGGAGTCGACGGACATGCGGCGAAGCTCCACCGTGTTGTCTTCCTCGTTGCCCCGCGCTGCCACGATCCCCACCACGTTCCCGTCCAGGACGGCAACCCAGAAGCAGGAACCTGTGGGAGATAAAGCAGCACATGGAGTCACCGGCCACCCTCGATGGACAAGTGTCAAACACACATCTGGGGTCCAAAACCACACCACACATGGGGACTAATGACCTCCATAAATAAGGACCAAATAGTCTTTTCCCCAACAGTGTGAAGGAAATGTTGTTTTCCCAAGCAAAATGTACAGGGGCTACAACCCCTGCGCTTGTGTCAAGGAGTTGTAGAAAGTGAGAAGGTCTCTCATGAGCCTCCTTCTCTCCAGCCTAAACAGCCCCAGCTCCCTCAGCTGCTCCTCAGAGAACTTGTGCTCCAGACTCTTCACCAGCCTTGTTGCCCTTCTCTGGACATGCTCCAAGATCTCAGCATCCTTCCTCAGTTGAGGGGCCCAGAACTGGACGCAGTACTCAAGGTGTGGCTTGACCCATTGCTTAATTATCACTCAGTAAAGCCACTATTCAATACAGCAACCAACCATGGGCACCGAGAGGTCTCTTTCCCAGATAAAAAGCACTGACTTTCAGTGCTCTCGAGCAATATGTCTTCATCCAGAGGAAGAAGATCCCATGACAGGAGAAACCCCTGGTGTGGGCCACATCCTTCTTGGCTGCTAAGCAAAAGAGAACCCGACTTAAGCACCAGCTCCATCTCCTGTACCAACCCTGCCAGCTGCTCCAACCCAAATGCACGGCACATCTCCGTAAGATCAGAGTTACACAGCCCTGGGGGGGTGCTCAGGGGGGCAAAGGACCACCCCTCGTGAAAAACCAGGGGAAACATGAGTAAGACAACTCAGTGTACTTTGTCACTGGAGGAGAGCAAAGCATGGGGTGGTGGGAGATGCCTTTGCAGGTGCTGTAGGAAAAATGCACCTTGTGACTCTATGAAATCATCTGAAAGAGATGGCCAAGGTCTTCCCCACTTCCCTGTGGCACAGCTCAGCTTCCAAAGAAAAGCTGGCTACAAACAAGGGGTAGGGAACCAGCCCAGGTTCACCTCAGCACATTGGGCTCATCCCCACATTCAGAGGAACGCGCAGCTCCATTGACACTCACTTTTGCTCCCGCTGTGAGCAAGTCACCATGCTGCTGCTATCTAGGTCAACAGCTAATTTTTAAAACACCAGGGCCCATCTTGACCCATTTATCATGAGCAGTGAAGATGTCTCTGCTCCGCTGCCGCGTTGACAGTGCAGCTTGTTCCCCAGTGCTCACTTGGATCTCAGAACGTGATTTATTCAGACACGACCCCAGACGAACACCTACAAGCACTGAAATCAAGCAGCCACCCTCCCTCTGCATACAAATTGCAGGGTAGAGAGCTCACTGCTGGTTTTAAAGTGCTCATCACGTGGTGGCTGAGCCCAACTCATCACACCTCTGGCCACACGGTGAGCACACAAGGGCCACAGTGATCCTCACCCTACATGCATGGCTACCACTCCTGTGGTGTAGTTCCAAAAAGGAGGTGCAGGAATTCCCCCATGCTTGGGGAGCAGGGGCACTGGTCCTGGGGCAGCACAAAAGTGCCATGAAGCAGCCATCAATAGGTGTCTGCTGGGCCGCAGCCAGTGGCACAGCCGTCACATCCCCCTCATCCAGCTCCATCCACAGCAACTCCTCCTGGAGCTGCTCCTTCAGCAAGTCTGCCTCATTTCCCCTCAAACCAGAGAAACAACCCAGGTTCCTCTCAACCTGAGGTTACACAATTGCTTCCACGACTGCTTCCCACTTTTATTCCTTATTTTCTCTTCTTAGCAAGCATCTCTTCTCTGTGCCCACCAAACCTGAGAGGGTGCTAAAGCTCGCTCAGCAACACTTCCCACATTTGTAAAATGGCACGTTTCTGGTACTTTGAGGTATTCTGAATATTTAAAACCCAAATCTGGATATACCTGCTACCACAGAGCCAACAAACCCTTCACATTCCCAGCCTCTCTGATCACCCTCCCCACACCTGTCCATCCCAGCAGGGACTGGACCCGACTGCAAACAGCATGGCAGCAAACCTGCACTCCTTGTTAGTTTTTACTTACAATTTTAAGGCTTAATTATAATGATTTTGAGTTCAACTTGAAAAGAAATAGTATCTGGCACATCTCCCAGTGTGTGTTGTGCACACAACGCTTATAATTAGCCACAGACAAGACACATCTGCTCAAACAATGCGAGTTGTATTCAGCTCTCCTTTACACTAGTGCCACCAGTCCCCAAGACTTCAACCTGGCTGTCCTCCTCGTGTCTGTGTCTGCTCCAAGGGTCACCACAGCCAGTTCCTTCATTCTACTGAAGGTGCCTACAAGCTCAGGAACAGCTTTTCCCCATGGGGTTGTCAAAACCCCCCTCCAAGCAGCTGCGTTCCATTCAGGTGGGGACTTGCCACTGAAAGCTGTCTTGGGCTCACACCACATGCAGCTGATCTTGGGCTGAGACTTCCTCTCCCCTGGGAAAACCCTCCAGTTTCACAGCAAGGCCCTCAGATTGCTTTTTACCCAGACTCAACTAGATGACCTCTAAAGGTTCTTTCCAACCTGAACTATCCTACCCTATGATTCTATGTTTTCCACAATGCCAGCCAGCTGCAGCTCTTCACCATATCCACTCTTCCAGCAGCACTTAACTCTGGAGCAGTGTTGAAGCACCCTGGAAAAACCAGCTTGCACTGCCACACCCCAGGGCTGGGACAGAGTCTCTTGCTCACATTTTCTGGACTGAGGATATCAACTCAGAGTATGGCTTGTTTTTGCACTTTTTCATACCTAGGATGAAACAAAACTAACTTCATCTCGGCTGTCAGTAATGAGCAACAGCCTTGTTTGCAGTGCTATTATTAGCAAGAGCTGACGTTTTACTCTCTCACATGCTATCTGAAAATAATCACTGCTGCAAAGATAAACACAGACCCTGACAGCTACAACTCTCCCTGCCCTCCCAGATACTCATCTCATGGCAGCATCTCTGTCTTTGCCTTCACCCTCACTTGCATCCATCTTCTGCCAACCCATCGCTATGGTCATTCAAAGCCCTTCCAGCTCACTCCAGGATCTGTTCTTCGTGGACATCTTGCATTTAACCACAGCTGCCCTGGGAACACCACTCTGAAGCACTGGAGGCACTTTCCAGAGGCCCTAGCTGCTCCCAGCCAAACACCAAGGACTTTTCCCAGCCTCCTTCTGGGCTGCCAAAAGCAAAAGTGAGGAGAAGCAGCCATGGGAAACCTACTACTACCTTCCTTAGCTCTCTCCACTTCTTCAGCTTGCTGCCTCACCACACAACCTTGATTTCAGGAACTCACAGACAAAAGATACAATAAAGGATTTTTTTTTTTACCATGAGGGTGGTGAGGCACTGGCACAGGCTGCCCAGAGAAGCTGTGGCTGCCCCACCCCTGGAAGGCCAGGTTAGATGGGGCTTTGAGCAACCTGGTCTGGTGGAAGGTATCCCTGCAGAGGGGTCTTTAAAGGTCTCTTCCAACCCAAACCATTCCACAAAAAAACCCCACTTCATGATGCACAGACCTATGAAAAAGGCACAAAATGGCTGTGATGTGCATGGCAAGGAACATGATTTTGTCTTGCTCATGCTTCACAGCCAGGTCAGACGTGGTTCCTCAGCTGATGGTACCCAGGGCCTGAAAGCACACAAGATGGCACTGTCTTTCTGCTCTAAATTTAAGGATGATTCCCAGCTTTTGAAGACCAAAGAGTGTATTCTTCTAACCCATCCGCCCATCTCCCACAGCACAGGGCTGCCCTCAGAGTCCACACACCACTGCTGACACCACATCCCATGGACTTCCCTGCAGCGACGGCACCACGCTGGCCACATATCCTCCACTCCTGCCAAAGAGGACATGCCATGAATCCTCTGGCTGTGCCTGCAAGCCTCCATCTCACCCTCCTCCACTGTCATGAGCTGCACAGCTCTCCCCCACGCAGCCAACGAGGATGGATGGTGGGTGAAAATAAATTCATTTATTTTTGCTGCAAATTCTTCTACACCTTTTGATGAATAAAAGGCCGGTGGGTGGATGGGTGGAAAGACTGGAGCCAAAGGCAACAGCAGAGTACTGCTAGAAGGGAGGGGGGACAGAGACATCAGCCTTCCTCACCAGCATGAGTCCCACATGACTGACTATTGCACGTTCCAACAGCTTTCTTAAGCCCTCATCATGCAGGGACCACTTCCCCAAGCCCCAGAATTGTGTTGCTCTGAAAAGCCAAAGCTCTGTCTTCCACAAACTTTCCAAGTTCATTGTTTTCTAGAAAATTCTAGTATTCCCACTAGAGCAAGCAAAGCTCTGCTGGCCCAAAACTTTCTGAACTCACACTTGGGTCCTCCCTAATACTAGCACCTGCACACTGAGGGGTGAGGGCTGAGACAGGTAAAACCTATCCCTGTTTTCCTTAGGGCTGGGGAGAGGACAGAGCAGCTCCTGAGGCCACCACCAGCTGTTGGTGCTAATTTTGCATGGATGCATCTCTGTGGGAAGGAGTTTTCCTTGGAAGCTCAGCACAGAGCAAGTATGAAAATCTTGCCCAGAGACACGCCAGTCTTCTCTCTTTTGCTTCAGGGGTGGCACTGCCATCTTTGCAGCCAAGCTCTCATTAATTCTTAGAGGCTTATGTGTGGAATGTAATTTCTAGACAGACATGCAACTTCTTAAGAAAATATCCCTTCAAGCAGAGACTGTGACTTTCAGTTCTGCTTTGGCATGTCACAGCAACACAAATGTGAGCAATTCCCCTGCTGGCTCAAAGCTGTCACAGGTGATGTCCCTGGAGCATCAGCCAGACGAGGGGACTGACAGTTTCCATCACCACTGCTGGGAACCCACCAGGACAGCACCAGCTCTTCTACATCCTTACAGCAGAGCCAGGAAAGCATCCTCCACAGGGCAAATATCCCTCTCCTACATTTTCCCCCAGGCTGCTACGAAGGGGCAAAAAGAAAAAAAAAAAATCCAAACACCAAAAAGCTCCAAATCATTTCTGTGCTTCCCACAGGACAGAGTCTGCAGCTGCCTGTATTCCATGCTCTTAATATACCTATATAAAGGCTTGCCAAAAGTGACAGGCTTGCTCATCCCAGAGATCCAAATGCTCCCTGACTCCTCCCTGTGACCTCCTGACTGCAGCACAGCCTGGTGGGACACCACCACACAGAAACACCAGCACAGAGGAGGTGAAACATGTTGTCACATCACGGAGCTTCAGGTATTTGTCCTTACAGTCGCCTGTTCAGCCCCAAAGTTCAGGGTCTGGGCTCTCCTCTTGCCACCACTATTTACATACATCACTTTAAGAGAGACAGGCTGAACATGGCAGCAAGTGGACAGAGTCCTTAGCCCAAAGCTGGGCTTGTGGCTGTGAATTGCTGATGCTGCTTAAATTCCTGCTCTTTTATCCTGTCTGGGTCTTGAGGAAGGAGAAGAGGAACTACCCAGCACTTGAGGCAACACTCCCTCCTCCTTCCCCTCCGTCCTTGGTGAAACACAGGGCAGAGCAGCCAAGTTACATCAGCATCAAGGGAGAAAGGAGGCTCTTGTGGGGACAGCTTGGCTGCCGGGATGGGAATGCTGCTGGCAGGAGGAGTTTGGGGCACAGACATGGCACATGGGCTGCCACCCAGTCAGACACAGGCAGCCTGGGTGCAGGGACCAACCAAGGACAGGCAGCAGCTGTCCCTGTCACTGACTACAACTGCTCAGCTAGCTGGGATGGGGAGGGATTTATATCTGCGTTTATGAAGCATGCCATTATTCTATTATCTCTCCTTACCTACATGTTTCCCATGTGTTGAGTTTCTCTCCTTTCCACCTTTCTAGTTTCCCTTGCCTTCAAGCAGCACTGCATGACAGCTCCCACAAGTTCTGCTAGTAACTCTACATTTGACTTTGGTTAAAAGGCATTCCTAGAGGGGTCCTACAAAATAATGGCATTTTAGTGTAGTTTACGGTTATGGAAACTGGGTGAGATGCTAGAGATCCTGACTCCAACACTCCTGACATTCATGAGCATCCCTCTGCACCAGACAAGGCCCAGGCCTGGGGGAACAAAGTATGTCAGGGACACAGGAATTATTCATTCATGAAATGAAAAATGCTGTGAGACACCTTCCTCCCCATAAATAACCCCACATAATCTACCACTGCAGGACACATTGCCCTGTTATAAATAATTCCCAGCTGGAAGAGCACAGGGCATCTATATGCTGAGGGTGGGTGACATCCCTTGATTCATGGAGCATCTGGACAGCAGGCACTGAGATCACCTACAAAGCATGGGAAGAGATGGATGGTTTGATTCTAAGCAACCACTTCATCTACTTCTCCATCTACCTTCTTTACCATCCTTGCCACCTTTCACCTATGTTGTTACCAAGGGCTGAAGGTACTTGCAACAACCCCAAAGCTCAGCCAAAGCCTCCAGAGTTGCAAGCAGCAGGGAATGAGTGGGATGGCAGTGACATCCAGCATTCAGTCTGCAACACAGCCACAGGGCAGATCCATGGACATTTGTACCAGAAACACTGTGACCCCAATCCACTACAGCAAACTGCCCCAGGAGACAGGAGTTCAGAGTTGGCCTCTGAGCTGATAAATCTGAGCATGAAATGACAGGCAGTGTGATGGGGTTTTGGACTGCAGACAACTGCTGCCCCAAGCATCAGTGCAAACCCCAAAGCATACTTGCATTCAGAGTGGTATATGCTGTACCATGTCAGTGCTGCTGGAGGAGCAGCATATGCTGCACAGGTGATGGCCCCACTGCAGCTTTACCTGCACCTGGGGGTGGAAAGGGTGGTGGAGTTGCAATTCAGAGTAACAGTACAAAAACTTTAATCAGTGCCTGCTCCATGCTTTCTGATGGAGCTGGTCCAGCCTCAAAAGCACCCAGCTACCTCAATGCAGATATTCCATTACGGGGTGCCAAACCCCCCTGAAAACCCCATAGATGCTGATGGGTAGCTATAGTTTACTTTCACAGTAATATTTTGACAGGAAAAAAGAAAAACATGTTCTGCAGCAAAAGCACTTCAGGAAGTGGCCAGGTTTGGTCCTAAACAGCATCTCCTACTGTCACTCCTGGGGACATAACCCAGCAGGCTTTTCTAATCTTAAAACCTTTGCTTTAAACCTCACCCTGTTCCTCTGAAACACCTCTATGACAGCTCCTGCCCACGCACCTTACTCCTGGCAAAGCTTTGTGAGGACCCAGCCTGGACGCCTGGATCAATGCAAGCTGTTAGTGGCCGTGCCCCATGTCAGCACTTCACTGGTTGATTTTACAAACAGGCTTAAGTCCCCTGGGGCCCAGAGTGTCACCACGTGTGACAGCACCCGAGGGGATGCCCAGCAAAGCCCCAGGAAGTGCTCAGCACAGCGCAGGAGCAGGCTTTTGATGAGACAGCTAGAAACGCAGGCGATGCCGCAGATGGGATAAAGACAGCCCTTCCAGCACATTTCAGAGGGTGCTATATTAAGAAGTGTAACAGCAGGACTTTAAAATCTTCTATCAGGCTCTTTTTGCTGGCCATGTGCACCTTGAAAAGCAAAGACCGTAATAAAGCCAACGTATAACAACTGCTCAAGAAAAAGCTGCAGAAGCAGTTCCGGGGGATTAGAAGTAGCCTGGTTATCTGGGCAGATTTTGCCTGGCCCATCGCTCTGCTCTCTGCTGCTGAAAAGAGGAGAGAAAACCACAGATGTAGCAATCAGGGTCTACCTGCTGCTGGGTCATCAGGAGGAAAGCACAGACTGAGAAACGAGGCAATGTCTGTGGTTTTGGCATGTGAGCAATTGTTATTGATAAGCAAAGAATTAAACAGCTTAAAGGAGCGGATAAAGACCAGGATATGTGATTTTGGCCAGGCATTGTCCTCAGGGCTGACTGGATGATGAGTCCCAGGGCAATGGAGCTGGCTCAGCAGAATGGTCTGGTCTGCACAAATGGACAAAACCAGGAAAAAAAAATATTTAAACTTTTCAGGGTAGATGCTCCTTATGCATGCAAAATACACACTAAGCCGATCAACTGCAGAGTCAGGCCTTAAGTAAGCCTGTGCTCTAGAATTTAGACTGGTTTTTAGCTAGAAGTTTTAAGGAAAAAAGAAATCAAGCTCTTCTGCCTGCTTTGCTAGCCTAGGTCGTGCCAGCTCTAAAAGACTGATGTGACAATTAGCTCCTTGTTAGTGAAATTAGTTTACAAGATCAAATGTGCTGCTGGTTGTGTTTTGAGCCAGCTCCTTGAAAGGACATTGTTAAGGCTTAGTCTCCATCTTCTACATCAATCTTTCACTTACGTGGCTTTATTGCTTTCAAAAGGTATTGAATTTGCCTTGCAGCAATTTTCACTTCCAAACATTGAACAAACTGGAAAATCTACAATTATTGGATGTTCTAGAATTCATTACTTGGTGGCTGACTTTTACTTTATATGCTTTACTGTAAAAAGGGACTGACCAATAACCATTGAATGGCTTTCTTTAGCTTAGCAGTTGGCCAAACCACAAATCAAACAGGGAAAATGGACAGAATCCATCTGATTTTCACCATCCATCACAACTTGTCTGGTCTAAATTTAGCCAAGACTCCCTTTATTCAACAGAAGTGCCCCTATCTACATAGGTATTGCACCAAATGCTTCACAGCAAAGGGAGAAACTAAGGTTCATTTACTTAAGGTTAAGTAACAAACATAATTCTGAGCTCTACAAAGACTTCCAGGGGGTTTTATGCTGCTGTGAGGTCAACAATCTTTGAGATGAGTCACTCTTCAGGAGAGCCCCTCTTCTGCAAAAGATCACAGCTAAAGCCTACACAGCTCACTGTGAACAACTGCTTTCAGTCAGGAGCAATGTAGGTAGGATGAACTGCAGCCAAGATGTAAGTTCAAACTTAGGATATGGCATAAGGATGCATCAGGACAGAATAACTCATCTGTGCATGCAAACTCTTTAAATCAGAATCTAAAACAAGGCTGGCAGGTGCCTTTCATAAAAGATAAAAAAGGGAGCGACTAAGAATATTTGCATATTTAAAAAGTGACAGACAAAAACCAAACAAAAAACCCACCCAGCAAAAGAAACCACAATGGACCCAGTCAAGTAACGGGTACATATATTCAACCAAAACATGCTGCACAGCACATTTCAGTGCTTCTGAGTGTGGTGTTAGCTGCCTCATCATGCTCTTGCTGCCCTCAGGAGTCTCTAAATGAGGACTTTCCTACCACAGCAGCCAAGGAGTGACAATGACAAGGCAATATTTGTGGTGCAGAAACATTGACCAGAAAAGTCTCAGATCCCAGGATAGCTCCTCTGCTTTCCTTCCTGCGACAAACTGGGAACTGACAGACAGGGACTTCCACTTCACCAAACCCTGCAGAGCAAAGAGAAGCTAAAGCTACCAGGACACTCTCCTAACGCCAAAACCAAATATGGCTCTGCTGCACTCAAAGCCTTTCCCTCTGCACATGACTGGTTTCACAAGAATCCTACCTTGTTTCTAACACAATGAATCAAACCTTCCTGACCTCTAGTTTTTCATAATCTATAGGAGTGAAACAGCAATCACAAGGGGTTATATTCTCCCTGAAATCACAGTGAAGAATTCATTACTCAATATTGAGGAAGATGTCAGGAAAAAAGGAAAGGTTCAGGGCACAGATTTGATAAAAACCATGGGCTGAAGTCAGATGGTAGATAGCTTGATCTCCTTAAGTCTATTGCAAGCAATATGTATTTCTGGTTTCTAGCACAACACCATGATATGGTGCTGCACACACAACCTTCCCAGAGCACAGGCATCCAATAAGGACATCAGTTATCAGCTGGGACAAACCCACCCTGTAACCATCTGCTACACCAAGATGAGCCCCTAAAATCCATTAGAATGGACTGGGAAGAGATCAAGAGGTGAGGAGTGAGGCTGGCTCACTACCCCTGTCCTCCCCAGCTGCTCACCAAGGGCACTCATTTGGGCATTTTGCACTGGACCAATCCTGGCTGTCCTGCATCAGCCCCCCAGACACCTGGGCAAACCTATTCCCCTAACCTCTGGGGAAGGAGCACGCAACTAAATAACAGGGAAACTGGGAAAGACAATCAAAGCGGTAAGGAGAACCAGACTTGGGACAACCAATCCCAAAGTTTATGCCCTACTCCCATCAAGGCAGCATGTTGACTCTGCAGAGGTGCTAACCCTACCATGGAAAGTGATGGAAAAAAACCCCAATTTCTATCTGCAGCATGCCAAGAAACAAAGCCTTTCCCTTGGAACAGGGTCTGATGTACTTCTGACATCCAAGGCCACAGGTAGCAACATCACTAATGTTACAGTTTGTGACAAATCCAACTTCTGACCCATATAAATAAATGAATAAATAACTAGCAAACCTCTCCGGAAGCAAACAATCAGAGCATTCTTGACATGCTTTTAGCACCATCATATCTCTAACACTGGAGGACTTCCTAGAGCAATGACCCTCACCCTACAACACACCAATCAGCCCATCCCATTAGGGAAGAGCAAGGAAGGAAGCCCTTTCCCCACCACACCCTAAGGTATCCCCCAGGCCTGCTGGAGCTGGATCTGACCTATGGGTAGCTGCAGGCACCTCCTGGTATCTGCACCTTCCCACGTCTTCAACCCAACCCTCAACCAGGTTGGTGGTGACTTCCATGACCAGGCAGAATCAGCGGACTGGGGGTACCACTGCTTTCTCCTCCCACTGTGTTTGTAAAGCCTGGTTTTGGGAGACACTGAGCCCTCCTGAGATGGTGTCTGAGGGTACTCAGCCCTTTTGAGGCAACTGGGACAGCCAGGACTGCTGGGGATACTACTGCAATGGGTGCTCTCCTTGAAAATAAACACAGGCCTTTTTCCATCAGGAGGAGACCATGAAGGCAACCTACCATCCTTCAGGTACCACCTCCCTATGGCCATCCCACCACAGCTCCCACTGTAACTGAACACCTTGCTGGCCTGCAGCCCTCTTACTTCTCCAGCTTTACTGTGAATATGTAATGCCTGGGGGGCTGCTGTATTTATCCCTAACTCAGCCACACAAAGCCCTGGGGTGAGGTTGCTCCAGTGTGTCCCACCTGTGCATGCCAAGGTAAAGGGCTCCCCCACTCCCACTCTGCTGGAGCCTTACACAGCAAGGAGGGCAAACACTGCCTCAGGACTTCACCTCCTTCTGCCACAAGTCATAGAATCTTACAATGATCTGGGTTGCAAGCGACTTTAAAAATCATCTGGCTCCAATCCCCTGCCATAGGAAGGAATGCTTTTCAATAGAGCAGGGTGCAGACCCCAGAAAAGACCTCCCAAGCAGCTGAAGCCTTCATCACCACACAGTTAAAGGTTGCTTCAACCTTTAACTCACAACAAACCAGTGGCAACACCACAGAGCCCTGCCACTGTGCAGAAAAAGCACACATCAGGATGTCCACTCCTGTGAAAGCCAACATTTTTCTACATCCCTCTCCTAGCACATTAAAGCCAATGTGCCTTGGGTATAACTCTACTGAGCTTCACAGGCTCAAACTAGCACATATATTTAACGTGGCAGTGAGAGAAAATTCCACATCCATAAATACACAAACATCTGTCAGGCTGGGCACAGACAATGGACACATTGTGGATAACTGAAAATTACATGTATAAATCTCTACATCTCTAAAACTCAAAAAGGAAAAAAGAAAACCTTTGTCATGCACTCAGACTACCATGCCAGAACAATCAAGCCAAAAAAGTCCCTACAAAAGCCTAATCCAGATCTCCTGTGATAATCATCTATCATCTCTTCACACCTCAGATTCATGTGAGCCCCAGCCTCAATACCAGTCACAAGAGCTGGGGATTTGAAAGACATCTGTGAAATAAATTACTGGAGTGAGCAGGTAACAGGCCACGTCTCGTTCCATCAGGAAGACACTTGGCAGATGAAGGGCAGGCTGCTCAGGGCTAGTGAAAGCAGACACCTTCCTGCACCCTCAGACTGAGGCACACTCATTCACAAAGGACCTGCAGAAAGGGGATCAGCTTACAAATAGGAACAGCACTACAGCAACCAGAGCCAGAAGAGATGCAAATCCACACAAGACTGAGTAGAACCGCAGTATTTTGAGGGTCTGTTGGATTGTCCCATGCACAAAGAACACTAAACCCCCATACACAATGTCAGGACAGAGCAGAATGAATATATCCAAGAGGAGGTTCACAACCACAACTCCTTTTTCCAATTCATCAATATTCCCTAAAACATCACAAATTCATCTTGCAGGCAGCTGATAGCACAGCAAAGCCAAGGTTTACCACCATTTACCACCTGTGACCATTTATGTCACAGGTCTCCTGTAACTATCCAAAGAGCACTTGGACCTATCCTGCCCCTAAGTACATGCTAAACTCCCAGCAAGAGACAAGGGATTTAAGTCCATGATTAAGTTAAAGCACATGCTCCACTGAATCTTTAAGCCAAACTGTCCCAAGAGTTCAGTCTCAGTGAATGTGGGGGGTTATGTGAAGATTTTTTTAGAAATTCACTGAAATCCTCTTTAGCTACTGGAGCTATCCATGAAAAATGTTCCCACTTCTCAAGAATCCTTGCAGATGCTTTGATGTTTTGCAGACTACTGATGGCTCAAAAAAAGCCCTGTAATACCCAATGATGGCTTATTCCCAAACAAAAATCACTGTCCAGAGGCACAGCTTGATGTTATCCTCTGAACACTGACAGCTTCTGAAACCCCACCAGACAGAGATTTTCAGAGCCATTAAGTGAATCTAATTGACTTTACAAGCAGCAAAAGCTTGAAAAGGTGTTTTACAAATACACCTTTTAAGCAGTTTGGATTTTTTTTTAAAAAATGAGTCTCTCATTAGCATCCCTATTGTACAGTAACTTCTTCCCTCCTTGCTTTCTCTCTTTTTCAACAAATCCCACCACTAACGATGTAATTCCACCAAGGAGGACTTTACCAGGATGTTCACTGCCCTTCAGCAGACAGCAGCCAGGTATCTGCCCTGCTTTCATTGCTCTGCCTCTGACTAACCATCATCTGAATTAGCACTTGGAAATGGCAGGTGCTCCAAACCAGGCTGTTTTCAAAAGCTTCTCTTTGCAGTTCTACTATTTAACATTATTTTAAATTGGAAGACTACAGATTTAGGTCTTCCCTGGATTCCCACTAGAAGTGTTACACAGTGTTTCTGATGCTGTTATCTAGATCCAGGGAGGATGAACAGATTTGACACCTCCAAAAAAAGAACAAAAAACCTTGGTCTCAGAAAATGAAGTGGTTGGGTTTAGGGTTCTTTTTTTCTTGCACACTCTGACTGCAATAACGATTTTATATATCTTGTTAAAATGGGAAGGATTAGGTTTGTAAGAAAAGTCGTAGGGGAAAAGATCAATGGATACATCTGGAAGTGATGTGGGTCAGACGCTCTAAAGAAGGTGTAAGAAATGTTGCTGGCAGTTCATTTGCCTTTAGGTAAAATGTTCTCCTCCCACCAGCGACATGTGGGTTTGTGCACTGACCCACTGTTTTCAGCTTAGCAGACACAACAGCCTTGTACCGCTGACTTCTACTTATTTTTTCATCTTTTGTGTTCCTAGTCTCCTACCAAAAAACAAACAAACAAACAAACAAACCCAAAACCAAACAACCCCCCAAAAAACAAACAACCCCCCCAAAACAAAACTTGCACTCACCATACTAAATATCCAGACCAACTAAGAAGAGAAGAAGGTACATAAACAATAAAATTAGGTAAAGGCACATAATTTGAAAAGTTTGATGGAAGGAAGGGGAAAATCAGAGATCCTGGGTAGGGGACCACCTATGGGAAATGCCAAAAGTGATGAGTGAGGTTAGAAGTAGACCAGACCAAGAATCACTGGAGAATTCAACACAGGGATAGACAACAGAGCTGAGCAGAACTCAAAGTAATGCAAGTATGCAGTTTGACCCAAGACTGGAAATGTGGGATACAGAACTGCTGTGCTAGGGGATGGAAGAAGGGAAAAAAATGGAGAAAAAAAAGCCCTCAAGGAATCACTACAGGTTATCTGAGAGCTGTTGAAGTGAGTGTTGAATGCAAGGTGCACTGAGGAGTGACTCATGACCAGACAGCTGGTCCAGCACCTCCCATTTCAATAAGCATCCCAAGAGCTGCAACTGTAAAAAGCAAATAAACTTGCACTGCTGATGCTGGTTTCCAAGTCAAAATTCGAGCACACTGGCAAGGGAGAGTGGGAGCAGCTTGTATAGCTATTACTGGTGATTGAGGGTAGATCTAGGCAAGCAGCTTAGTTAAAAATGCAGGGTTTTGTCAATGCAAAACAATTCACACACTTGTCCTGAATTCACCAAAGGTAGAAAATGAAAGGCAGAGGAAAGCCAGGCTGGCACAAATCCTGCCCAGAGCTCAGCCCCCAGCATTGCTGGCCAGGACATGGGCACACAGCTCAGTCCTCCAAGGATCACAGGCGATGGATGCCCCAGCAGCCAGGGCTTCAGAGATGGACACCTCAACACCAATTCTTCAACTATTACACTGGTATAAAATACCTAAACATGTAATCCAAACAGGACTGGGATGCCTGAAATCCCAGCACTGACTCAGTATAGATTTAACAGTGCCATGGAAAGCGGGACCTGCCTGAGGGGTAACAAACACTTAACCATACCACAGCTGGTCAGTATTTTCTAAGTTTACACCTGGGTCTGACCTGTGCTTCTTAAGGAAAGCTGTAACAGCCAACCATTCTGTTTTGGGCTGAAAAAAGCATTACAACCCCCACTAAACACAGATCCTTGCTTCATCATAGTGAAAAACCAGAGAGGGAGCAGTAAATCAGCTTACTTTGGACCAAAACTATCCTTCCTTTTACTTTCCAGTTCCTGAACTGAAAAACCATTTTCTCACAAAACCTCTGGTTTTCAGTTTTGCCACTTGAATAATTCCTAGAAACAACACATGAATTTTAAGTGACAAATATTACTTGCTAGTTACAATTTCAAGCAGGACAGGCTGTGGTGGGACTAATAACTTGTATTATTCCATTAGCATTTACACTGTTGCAAATTCCATTTTAAATAACAATATCTCATGTAGCCACTTAAAAATACAACTGTAATACATGTTTCTCATTACCAATTTTGAAATGTCTCCTTTCACTCCCAGAATCCCATTTTAAAGCAGAAGCTCAGCTTGGCACTAAGCCCTGGGAATCACAGGTCTACATTTTAGAATTACCCTGTAGAAATATAAGGTTTTTTTCCTTTAGAAAGAAACACTCTTCAAACAGATATAGAAGATAATGAATGATACTGTACATGCTGTCATAAATTGTTAATTGATTGCTGGGGTCCAACAGGTCAATAGATCACTTAAAAGAATGGCTCAAAGCCACCTGTAATAGATACCATAGCTTGTACTGGCTCTGACCAGATCACTATGAACTAATTTTTGATGCATCCTTAATAAAGGACATGAGGCTTCTTGGTGATTCCATGTGCCCCCCTTACCAAAAACACAAAAACAAAACCAAAAAACCCCAACAAAACACTCTCCAAACCTCCCCTAAACCCTATTATTTGGTTATAAGGAATAAATTTGTCAATAGAAACTAGGTAAGACATGCTGTTATCTTTGGATTTTCTTTAAGACTCCTTTCATTAGCCACCTGTCAGCATAACAAAACGATGCCTCAGCTTTCTACAGAATGGAAAAAAAAAAGGGAAAAAGAAAATCTAAAAATACACTTTGATGCTCTCTGTTTTGCTGATGCAGAAAGTAACAACAAAGGCTCATACATTCCTCAGCTCATCACAGAACCAGATACCAGCAAAACACTTTAGGTCTCTCTTTTTGCTGTAGCCTGGAAGGGAGCAGCATCAAGTATGTGATTATTTGTAACAGATGCCCAGCACTGCATTACCAAAATAAAACCATGCTCTCTGCAATACACCAGCAGACAATGCTGTGAGCTCCTGGAGTGCCTGAGGGGCTCATGGCCACCCCAAAAGTCATTCCCATCCTCATGAATTAAAAATAACCTGCCTGAATCAAGATCTAAGCACACAGAAAGAATTTCAGAAATCCAACCTGAATTTCGGGGAGATTTTGAATGGTTTGCCTTCTTGAAAAATCAGGCCATGTATTTAGACTTTTACAAAAAAATCAGGTTTTTTCAATATATTTAGAGGTCTTCAAGTAGAGACCAATCCCCAATAGCAATTTCTGAAGTATTAAGACTACTGGTAGTGCACATTGAGAGGAAACAACATGACCACACTCTTGGGTAATCCTAAAAGGCTGAATATAATAAACAAATATAACAATGTGAGAATAAGATTTTTCAGTTCATGTTCCTACATGCAAAATTCAGTGTCAAGAGGACCTCAAAGCTTTGTACCTTTACAACTCCTGCCACTAGTCAGATATACAACACAGAGCATAAATTTAGGCTATTATGAAATCTTAACCTGAAACAAACTTTTGGGCAATTGTTTTAAATCTTGACCATTCCTAAGAAAGCAAGAAAAAGAAAAAGAGCTGCCCAAAACCTTTTATAAGAGTAATAAATTTGCATTTAAACTTGTGAACAAAATTCTGGAGTCAGAACCTGTTTTCATTTATTCACTAGGACAGTCCTGATAAATTGCATACAACCACACCAGAAAACATTTAACACTGGAGAAAACATTAAAAAAATTAGTCAAGGCTAGGAAAAAACCCCAGAACACCTGATGTCCCTGCCTCCTTCATGTTCTTAAGTCCCAGCATGACTTGTTTGCTGGTCTTGAGAAGTCAACTGTGCCTAAAAAAACTACTGATGTTCAATTTACACAACTGATTACCTCTTGTACTGAAGATTAATGACCAGCACTGGCATGTACTGAGGATTTTAAACACCTGCAGGTTGAGCTTACATTCAGTAGCATCATATCCACCCAGTCATGGCTACAACTCAGACACTGCTGCTTTGATGGTCATGACCATGAGGGACTGGCTACTTTTAGAGAGAATTCTTGAACACATGGTGGGGGGAAAAAAAGGTCATATTACTCTGTAAAATTTACTATAAAGTTATTTTCATCTAATTTTGACATGGGTCTGTGCCAAACTTGTGGCTCTAAAAAGAGAGCTATTTTTGTGTTACAGATATGCACACTGAGTAATGGGTTTGTTGCATATGTTCCTATGATAAATAAATAGGAAGGGGGGAGGCTGCAGCAGCTTGCCCATAAACATGTTTATTCCACTGGCTGTGGATGACACAGCCCTGAATCCACAGACTGCTCCCCTCATCAGGCAACTCCATAGTTTTCCTATGCTGGCCCTTTCCCTAGAGCATTGCACTTCTACACTCTACTTCCTGAGCCCCCCTAAACCAGGAGAAAATAAAATTGTGAGGTAGAAAGACCCTGCAGGCCCTCCAGTGGGTTGAGCAGAGGTGGCCCAAGTGGCTCAGCACTGCAAGGGACCCAAGATGTGTCCCCTCCTGATCTACCCCACCTCTTATCAGTAGGTCTGCAGCGCTGGGCTGGGGTTCTGCATCGTGTTTGCTGCTGGGAGCAGGACAGCCTTTGGTCAGCTCTGGGAATTCAGGTGGGGGGAGGAGCTGGTGCCAGCATCACTCTGCCTTCCTCACTGTGCCCATGCCCCACGCCTGCAGGACGGGGCTGCCTCCAGATGGAAAAGCCAAGGCTTCAGCACAGCAAAATGAGGCAGTCACAAAGGATGGAGTGCCAATGTTAGAGAAGTGGGTTTTGGGAGGCAACCCAACTCTAAAGACATTTTACATTATTCAAATAAAAACAAAATATTTCAGCCCATTACAAATGCTGGACAAAGCACATCCTTCACGTTTGGAAACATGAGTTGTTTTTAATCTTGCTTCCCATAAAACTCTGCACAAGAGACAAGAGATGCCAAACCAGGCAGTTCCATGCTGCTAAGTTGTAGAAACTCAAAAGCACCAGTAGAAATTGGTGAGCTGAAGAAGCCCTGACTGTCCCACTTGCAGGAAGTCAGCTCTGGAAATACTTTGACAAAATACTTCTCACTACAAAGTATATGAGAAGTCTGTAATCCTAATCTTATAGGATCTCTCTGCTATGGAGTTTGCATCCCTGGAAGCGCTCTCATGGAATTGCAGAGATGCCAGCAGTGATATGCTCACAGGACAGACCCTCCTCTGCCCAAGGAGACCTAACTTCAGTTCCCAGCAGTGATAGGAAGCAGAGCTGGGAAACACCCAGGAGGAGATAAGGGCACAGCTTCTCCCATGGGCTTCCCAGCCCCACACAGAACTCCTCACCACTCTAAGGCAGTGTGGGAAAGGCAAGCACTAAAACCCCAATACAGGACAGGCAGCTCAAGGGTTTGGCAGATACATGAGGTCAGGGCACTGCATAAGCCAGCAAGAAATGCTGCAGATAGGGATGCTTCAGATTCCAGCTGCCTCTTGGGCACCAGGAGTGGGGCAGGGCTCTCCAAAAACACATTCCTCCACTGGGAAGCAGCAGCCCTGAGCCCTCTCTGGCGTCAGGTAACTGGGCCGTTTCTTTGCAAAGCAAGAGCTGCTCTATTCTTTCCAAACAATCTTATCATTCGGCAGCTTCACTCCTGCTTATCTAGCAGCTTGAGCATTATCCAGAATGTAGAAGAACTGGGCTCTGTGGCTGCCCGGGGGCTCAGTGGGGAGAAACACCCCCCACCCCCTCTCCCAGTGTCTTTGGAAGGGTTTAGGCACGGCAGAGCAACCACAGCTCCAGGGCTGAGGATCTCCCAAGGTAGACCCTATATTTTCCTGCACCTCGAAAGTCACTGGTGCTCACCTCTGAGCCTCCCCAAGGCTCAGCACTTATGGAACAGAGGTAGCAGGAGCCACACAACTCACAACCAGCTGTTCACCTTGCAAACATCATGCCAGACAGAAAAAACCCACTGCCAAACAACTTGATGCAAGACACAAATACTTGTGTGTTACCCAAACACCTCACTGCAGGTGTGGGACACCTCAAAAGGCAGAGGCAGCAAACAGGACCTCACCTCGTCACAACCCAGCTCTGGAACCGCCTCAACTGGCATTCACCTGGCAGAGAGACATGATCTCAGAACCTCTGCCAACAAGGGCAGGACATCCCCTCTTCGAGCTGAGGAATGTGGTACCCAGGAGCAGCAGAAATTGAACCCTAATGAGCCATCCCCCTGCAGCCCCTCTTCCTCAGGGCCCGTCCCCCAGGGCAGTCAGGATATCTGTGCAGGCTCTTCACGTGCATACAGGGGACGAAGGGCAGCAGCACAGGAAGGCTCTGCTCCCCCTGGATGGAGGCAGGAGAGCAAAGCACCCTGCATGAGGCACCCAGAGGTGCCTGCTCAGAGAGTGAGAGCCGGAGCCGTGCAGCCGCTGCTGAAAGCCACAGCCCCCAGGGCAGTGTGGCTGATGTGACCCACAGCTCCTGCAGCAGCGCTCCAGCTTCAGCTGCTGCATCACACCAGGCAGATGCCCTCAACACCCCACCAGGTGCTGCAACCTCAGCTCTCCAGGTTGCCCATTTGTGCTGTCTGTCCATCCTCCCCTGCAGCACTGGGTGCTGTGATGCAGCCACCAAGCTTGTCACCATTCCCCAAAACCCTGACAAAGGCCAGCTGCCGCCATCACCACCACCAGGTCTCTTCACCACCAGGTCAGGTGTGTACACCCCTCAGCAAATCCTGCCAGGACAGCCAGCAGCAACTCTTCCAACAACCACAGAGAGACAGGGAAATTCTTCAGCCAAAGCCCCAGCCGCAGTTGCTTTGGGGAGCAGCAGTTTTGCATCGGATACAAGGAATCTTGGTTTCCACAAGCTCTCCAGCTGACACCTCAGCCTCACAAGAATCTCTCTAACACACCAACCACTGCAAAAAAACATACAACACAACCAACTGGGACAGAAGCTTGAAGAGACACTGTAAAATTGATTAGTCATCAAAAATCATCAGGCCATAAAAGACACTCCAGCTGTGCTCATCTTTTTTGTCTGGATAAACGCAAGAGGCAGGGCTCTATTTAAAATTAATTCCTTTTTTTCGGTTGGTTTTGGTTGAGGTTTTTTTTGTTTACTACAGCTTGTTACTCTGGTTGACAATTAAGCCCATTATCCAATTCCTTTCTTTTTCACCATTCCAGTATTTTTTCATAGCCTTTGAAGAAGGAAAAAAAAATGGTAAATTCCCATAAGTGCTATTTTAAAATGAAAAATGTGAGTTTACAAAGAGCTCAGGAAGGTGTTTGAACCATTCAACCTTCTGTTTTAAGACCCCAGCACGCACTCAACACAAACAATTCCTTTCACGTTGAAAGCAATTTCAAGTCACACTGCTGTGTACAAGCTCCAAGCTAAGCACTGGCCCAAACGTTCTGCCAGACCCTTGGCAAAACTGTAGAAGGGCAAGAGAAAACAAAGACTTAAATTCTGGCTAGTAGACTTCTGCAAAATCACTGTCAGCACATATTTTTCAGTTCATACAAAACCCAGCAAAGGAAAATTCAAACAATAACTAACTTGGAGGCAAGAGGTTCAAAAAAACTGCAAAGAAAAACCCTAATATGGTGTAATTCATGGAACTGTTCAACACTAATCATTAACCTGAGTGCTCATGGTATCCCACTGCAAACCAGGTCCTTTTGGCTTGGTTATAAAACTGACCCACATGTTCTGTGGATGCTTCCACAATACTACCAAGAATGATCCATTTTAATAGTTGAAATATCCCCTCACTGTAGGTGCCTGCCTTACCAGAGGCTATTTGCTGCAGATACTCTCTATCTACAACAGTACCCCAGCCCTGGGCACCACACAGAACTGGCTGCAAACAACAGGTTTTTGTGCCTGAGTATTTTGGATTCCAAGGGCAAAAACGTCAGCAAAGCCACAACCAACATCTTTATCCAGAACCTTAAGACCATGTCCCAGTTCTACCTTTGCATTCAGCACCTTGAGAAACAGGAATTCATAACCCCACCATAAAAATGCTCCCTTCCTCTTTTTTTCCAAGAAAAAAAATATTCAAGGAGGAAAACATGGATTCTCTAAAGAAGGGGCAGGAAGTTGCCTGGTTATACTCTCAGGCTAAGCTGCAGTTATATCAGGTTGGGTTTAACTTGTCTAGTCAAGCTCTGGCCATCTCCAGCCTCTCTGGGACCCTGTCCCCACACCCCATTACTCTTACTGTGACCAGCTCTTCTCTTAACACCTCACTGAGAAAGCTCTTGGAAATATCTCAGCTGCAGCAATACAACGAGCCCTTCTCATTCCCACTGCAGTAATTTCTGCCTGGGTGCTAATTTGTAAACTAGGCAAATAAAAGACAAACTTGGGGCTTGAATTTGTTTTATTGCCATTGTTCTGTCCTTTGGGTGGGACGGGCAATGCCAGTGCGGCACATTGCTGCCTTCCTCCAGATTTTCAGCCAGCTACCCTTCAAAGTGCACAAAACTCTGGGATTTTCTAGGATGACTGTATTTAAACTGCCATCCTATAGGAAAAAGATTCACCAACTGCATTTTTGGAGGAAACAGGAGCAAACCACTGGATTCAAACCTTGCTCACAGGATTCCTGGCACACGGATGGTGCTGGTTCCAACACACAGATACCCTTCTCCTTCCCCAGACCCCAAAGTCTCTCTGGTCCCTTTTTATCCAACACCACTATCATCAAGAATCTTTAACAAGCACCAACAATCCCATAAATCTGCTTTTTATGGTATGGCAGAAGCCTAATTACATGATTAAATTCTGTCAAAAATTAAAGCCCACACACTTGCTCTAAAACTGCAATTAGCTCTTTCAGGTACCAAATAAAAGCAATGCTAATATTTCAAAGACATGTTGGCAACACAGCTGAACCAAACTACATTACCAACCCTAAACAAATCGAGGGCATAACTCTGAGTCCCTTTCATTTTTTTCCTGTGTGTGCTAGTGTTATAAATAAAGGCACTGTGCTCTCTCTAAATTGTGACCATGCAAGTCCTGAGCATTAACAAGCTAAGCAGCTCCAACACCTATTAATTCCATATTACACATTCTTATTCTACTGGAATCTTCTGATGTTTTCTCCAGCATAATACTTTGCTGGGCCTCACTACAGAGGTGTAGAAATGTTTTGCTATGAACCCTTTTATTTCTGTGACACCGCCTTTAATGAAGATTGAGCTTTTTAAATACAAGTCACACATCATTTAATTTTTACAAAAAACAAGCCCTGTAAATGAAACACACCTTGTGTGTAAGATGGGACAAGATCTGAATAAGATATGCACTATGATGGGAAGAGAAAGCTAAATTAAGCTAGTTAATGATTTTCATAGGAGAAGCAACATTTTAGCAAAATGTAACATTGCATATTAGAGTGAGGGAAGGTTTGTGGCTATTGTATTTCCTAGCAGTTCTCTAGAAGTGCCCAGGGAGAGGTTTGTCGCACCTGGGAAACAGGAATGATACAGCAAATGATACAGCAAAAACATGGTCACATGGGAAAACAACACAGTAGGTACCCAAGAAGAACGCAGGTACCCCAAGAAGATGGAACTAAGGTGGGATACTATCCTCACCTTGCTTTTCCAGCTAGCACTCTGCAACCACCAAAAGCAAACCTCAAACCCCAACTGACTGCCCAGGGATCCCCCTGCTCTTGTCCTCAATATGGATGTGTGCCTACAAAAAGGGAAATAGCACCTGACAGGTTCTAAAGAGACTTTTGGGGTTTTTTTGGATAACATAAGTTACCTCTTACAGCTTAACAAGGCAACATTATCATTAGATGTTGTATTTTTAATTATATACATATATGTAACAAAGAGATGAACCCATATGAGGGCAAGCTTATGCAGCAGCAGCCCTTTACATACCTGATCCATGCCTCTTCCAAAACACCTGCATTAAGGAATGTTCTTGAATGACATGGGAAAATGGGCTCAAGAGCTAAAATGGGCTCCTCTAAGCATTTGGGCTAAAAGACCTTTCATCTCCCTCTCCTCTTGCTGTGAGAGCCAATACCAAACGCATGGAGCAAAGAAACACCAAGCTCAAGATATCAGGGCTGGGGTGGACCCAGACTGCAGTGAATAACCCACACCCTCCAGCCTCAGTGTCCCCAAGCATCCTCACCCCGGTCCCTGGGGTGGCTGTGGGACCCAGCAGCGCCGCGTTCGAGGGGTGGGCAGAGGCTGCTTAGGATGACTAGGCATTTGGGGGAGGGGGAGTAATTAAAAAAAAAATTAAAAACCTAAAATCAGCAAAAAAAACCCCTCAAACCAAAACCAGAGATGGCTTTGTGCCTGGTGTGGCTAAAGAGCTGCATTCTGGCGACTTTTGAGCTTGCTCAGTGCTGCTGACAGGAGGAAAAGGCGCCAGCAGCAGGGAGCAGCCATGTTCCCCAGCAGGCTGGGGGAAGAAAGGCTCCCTCAGGGAATTCGTACTCACCTGGCGGTTTCATGTAATATTGCTCAATATCGGACATGTCCGTGTGCAGCGCACAATCGAGATAGTGCAGGATAACTTTTCTACTGAAGTAGTACCTCATGCCCATCAGAAAGATGGGCAAACAGCAGGTCAGCAGGAAGGACTTGGTCACAACAAAGCACATTACTATGGAGATAAGGAAGAGAAATAAACGACACCTGTCAGAAAAGAGAATTTAGTGTTGATTTCGGAATACAAACTCATTATAAAAATAAATCAATAAAACAAGCACAGTCAAAATACACATTTGCAGTACACACACAGTTCACGCTCTCGAGATTATCGTGTTAAGCGACGGCGTATCGCGACGAGATAACCCGGAGAAGTTTATGAGGTCCTGAAGGAGCCGGGGGGGAGGAGGCCGCCAGGCCACGGCAGGGCCCACCGAGCCCCTCCGGAGCGGGGCCGTGGGGACCCCGAGGGCCGCGCACACCCAGGGCCCCTCGCTGTCCCCGGAACGCGGCCGGGTGGAGGAGCCGCGCTGCGGGCACCGCTCCGCAGCCATGTGTTCGCCACTGCGGCAGCGCTATTTCCATCAGCACCGACTCCCAGGGCAGCCACCCTGCCCTTTCCCATCCTGGGGGGCTTCTGCGGGTCTCTCTGAGCCGGCGGCTCTCTCCGGCACGGCCTAGAGCCACCGGCTGGGTCCCCCTGCTCCCCAACGCCTGCTGGGGGTCCCTCTCCAGCGTGGGGTCCCGTCCTCCCCGGTGTCTGGGACACAGGGTGCGACCAGCCTGCAGCCACCGGGGCCAGGAGACCACCCCGAAGCCCCCTCGGGGTGGGGGTGGGGACGCATTATTAATTATTGGCACAGGGAGGGGACACCTTGCAAGCGCTATTTCTGGGCATTTAACTCGGGGAGGTGAGGAGACCCCACGGCTCGGTTCTGTGCAGGGGGTACCCCCTCCCCACGCCGGGGGGAAAATGGGGGCCGCTCCACTGGCGGGCCCAGCTGTCTCCAGGCAACGCCGGCACGCCGTGCCCCCCTCGCCGGGCTGCGCGGGGGCGGCCAGTGCGCGGTGCGCTCCGCTCCCCTCCGCGCACTCTCAAGCCCTGCAATAATCAGAATGACTGATCTACCCTCACTCCCGCCGCGACCTCCCCTTCACGGCTCCCCGCCCTTAACACCCGCGCAGGGTCGCGCATCCCCGGCGGCGCAAGGCTCCCCCTCCCAGCCCGCCTGTCCCCGCCGCAGCGCTGCGGCTCCGCGGGTCCCCGCACGATGCTGCGGCGCTTCCCCGGCCGCACCGCGCGTCCCCG
This sequence comes from Pycnonotus jocosus, assembly GCA_013400435.1. NCBI lineage: Eukaryota > Metazoa > Chordata > Aves > Passeriformes > Pycnonotidae > Pycnonotus > Pycnonotus jocosus. The sequence goes on along the minus strand of VWYP01034190.1, from coordinate 333,490 downwards.
GCGCCTCCCGCCTCTCCGACCATTTTGTGAACACCCACAGCGGCGAAAAAACCCGGCTCCCCCCTCCCCAAAAGGGAGCGGATACTCACCCGCCAGCAGCCCGTAGAGCAGCTGAGTGAGGGGCTGCTGCTTGAGACCCCTGAACGCCGTGTTGGGGATTCTCTCCATGATCCCCTCGTAAAAGATGCGGCGCACCACCTCCTGTTCAGAGGGGTGGAATTCGCGGATATAGACATTGTCGCGCCT